>CM042325.1:24682919-24890419 GCA_023566125.1 Zingel zingel
GAAGTTATGTGGCATGATTCAGTATTTATGTTTGAATTTGAGTGTAGATTTAAAGGTTTGGATTTCGATTAAATTAGAGTAGCCTAACACAGTGATTCTCAAAGTGGGGTCCGGGGACCCCCGGTTTTTCTTGAGGGGGCTTCAGGGCGTCCACAGCTGAAATGAAAATCATTTATTTTCAATATATAACTCCATCCATAAGTAACACAATGACAGAATGTGTGACTTTTTTGGCTATGGGTTTCATACACTTTCTGTAATAACGCATCTGAAAGCAAAAATCCTGATCAGGTGTGGGACCCTGCGACAAAATCTTATCAAATGGGGGTCTGTGGTCTAATTTGTGTAAGTTTAGAGGTCCTTGGTGTAAAAAAGGTTTGAGAACACCTTGCCTAACAGACACTAGTGCAGCACCCATGGTCAGCCCCAACACGTCTGAAGAAATGTCCATCCAATACTTGGAAACTTGGGCAGTAAAATCCTCTATGGTATATTTTATAGATGTATTTGTTGATTGTGTATATTGTATTTTACAGATATCAATGCATGTTCTTTGGCTAATTTAGTAAATGTTATACCACGGATATTGAAGAGAGAGCTACCTCGGTATAAATGCCAAAGAAAAATATCTCACAATTGACAAATTTCCCTAATCTAAAGGTATGCTGTACATGGTTATATATAATTGAATGGCCTAACTCTACTGCAATCAACACAGGGCAGGGCACAAAGGATCAAGTCTTCAGAAAAGTCATGAGAACATGTCAGAGCTAAAGCCTTTCAAAGTCTTCAGTTGCTTACTCTGTGAGCGAGCAAGTATTCATCTGTTTCTCAACAATGTCCCATTACGTACTCTTCCTGTGGAAACACAGAAAATAATATATTAGTGGTTCACAACAGCGTTATATATATTTTCACATCATATTTTGTGTACCTGTATTTAGTGCTGGTTATTGGTACTCAAGAGCTTTAAGGTATTGACCAAAGTTATCCAGTACAGAGTAGTATTGAAACCTCTCCAGTCGAACAATACCTGCATTTGATCCTTTTTGTACCCAGACCTAGAAAAAAATGACGATTTGCATGGTTTTGCTCGCCGCTGATCACCATTAGTGTTGTGGTGAAGTCGAGCCAGGTGTATTTGACAGAGTTGGTAGTTCAGCGTTCAAATGAAGTACTCTATTGGCATTACTTTAAGGGTACTGATAATTGGTACTGGTATCGTAATTGTTTAAATGATACTCAGCCCTAACTGTATTGGTATACTACTGTTAGTGGTGTTAGTTTGAAGCACAGAAGCAAGAGTTCACACGCATTATTTTGCTTTTGCCATTGGTTTTTCTTGATAAAGGCATATTTGTGGTAACTAAGGGTTTGGGAATATAGGATGACATAAATTTGTAATTTTAATTACCAACCGAGGTATTTACATATACAAGTATAGCTCTACAAACATGCCTTTGTGTCTCTTATATTAATTTTCCCGCCTGTTATTAAGCTCATTTGTAACCAACCACTCCAACCCTGGTAGACAAAATGGGCGACTGCATATTTGCTGGCTGACACATTAGCCTCTCCATGTACTGTACATTCAGTAGTCACACGCTTACATGCCCCATGTGACAGTCCCCCAAGAGCGACTCTTGCCGCCACTAAATTTTTCATCATTGATCTGATGTGATTTCCATGCTTGGCCGTCCCTCTGCCCTGTCAGCTCTCTCTATCACAGCCTCTCTTGGCCTGGAGGGCTAACAGGGCGTGAGCCGTCGCCCTCGTTGGTTGTCTCCCACCATGCCTAAACAAAACCCTTCTGCGCTTTGTAGCCGCAAGCAAACCAGACCTTTGGATAAGAGCATGGTAAAACGCTCAATATATTGACGTTGACTGTCCGCAGCCATAAAGCTCCATCACCCCCCTCCTTTCCTTTCTTCGTCGAAGCAGCAGGAGGAGCAGTGGCTCGGTGTGTGTATGTGTGTTTTGCGTGTAGACGCTGTGACGTGGAGGGTTGATGTATGACGGTGTGGGAGGCAGAGTCAGTACTTCTTGGTTTCTGCTCTGCCTCCTCCGGTGGAAGCTTTCGAAACATCCTAATATCTGGCCGGAGCTCCATGAGCGATGGCCAGAGCCAACCTGCTGATCTTAGCACCCAGTGCATTAGTTTGCCATAAAGAAGCAGTGATTGTGAGACACGGCAGGCGAAAACATATGAGGATGAATGACACCATATAAAAGCCAAGCTCTGTTTCAAAATCCATTAGAGAAGCAAGTGCCTCAGCACCAGACACAGCGAAATCCAGGGCCCCCGCATCCTATCCCAGCGTTCAATGGAGGCATGGATCACAGATCAGTCTTGCAGTTCCTCCTTTAACTGTCCATTTAATCAACATTTTTAATCAATGCATTAGTACATGACAGCTTTGAGGGGAGAAAAAGCATACTTCACTCGGAGCCAGATATTGGCATCCAAAGATAGGTGGGAAATGAATGTGGCTCATTTGGTGCTGAGATGGAACAAGTGCCTTTCTTCCGTGTGTGTGTGTGTGTGTGTGTGTGTGTGTGTGTGTGTGTGTGTGTGTGTGTGTGTGTGTGTGTGTGTGTGCGTGCGTGCGTGCGTATAAAGGCACACTTTCTTCTGTTTTTTTTTTTTTTTTTTATGAGTGCAAGCATGTGTGATGGTGTATGCTTCCATGAAAGCTCCACCCCTCCCTGTGGCACTGCCTCCTAATTACTCAGATCTGCGCTCAAAGTGAAGAAATAATGAACGAGAGCTTTAATTATGCCTGCAGACAAAGGATCCCTGATGCCTACACATACACACACACACAAACACCGTTGACACGCTGAGATGGGTGAGGGCAGGTTAAACAGTAACCCTTTCCTCTAGGTGCAGAAAGCTGTTCAGCTTTGAATACAGACCAACCTGACATGATGCCGGAGAGCGCAGATAGCGGCGGGGAGGAGGGAAGTCTGTAAAATGGACTCCCTGATTTAAAAAATAAATAAATAAAATATGATGGAACTACATAGGTTTGTTATCTCTAACAGATATGACACAACCTTTAATTAGTAGGGATCTCTGAAGCTCTGGGCCTGAGATATAATCAGCGGACCTTTAGCGAGAGCACAACCCTCCCTTCTCCAAGTACCCCCGGGGCCAGCTGATCGAGGCGTCCTCGTGCCCCCTCTTCTACAGCAGGGTTGGCTGGCACTCTGGAGATGCCAGATAATGAGGAAGCCTGTCAGAGGGGCACTTCAAAGATGCCCCTCCAAAGGCCTCGCGCTTTTCAACTAGATCCACCAGCACCAACACCACCGCTGTTTTCTCGTGCGTCTCCAGAGGTCTTGGCTGTGTGTCCAGTTGGGTAGGGTGTAGCTTCCCCTCAAACTCTACAGTCTCTTCTACAACTGGACTGATAACATCAGTGGCTCAGATGGGCTAATTATACTCCACACTTTGACTAATATATATCTGGGAGTTCCATATTTACTTTCATACAAAGTTTGGGTCTGTGCATAATATTGCATAATCATCTCAAGGTACTTGGCTTTACTTGAGTATTTTCAATTTCTGCTACTTCCTACTTCTATTCCACTACATATCGGAAGGAAATACTGTACTTTCTTTTTTTTTTTTTTTTTTTTTTTTTACTCCACAGCATTTATCCGACAGCTCTGACAGTTACTAATTAATTGAAACCAGGGCAGTAACTACAGGTGAGGACACCAAGGTTATGTTCTCAGGATCTTTTAGGGAATTTGGAGAGTTAAGTGACCCTAGGGTACTTTACATTATAATAATAAAAAGCGATCACACATTTCCATACTTTTGGGAAATAAATTAATTCAACAGAAAATTGTAGATTCCACATTTTCCCAATGTGGAGGAGGCTTTTGAAACAGGCTTTGGAAAGTAGTTGATGTTCAAATTTTTTGGCTAAGTCCTGGATCTTTACAATCCTACCTACAGCACCTTTTAAACCTTTTAAAGATAACATTTAAAATAAAAAAGGCCTGATAAATGTGACAAAAAGTTCAAAAATAAATAACAAACAGTAACATTGAGCTGATGATAATGTGTTAATGATATTAGACAAACTGTCAGAAACATAAGTGGCGTCAATCCAAGAGTACCCCAAAGGTTGGTCACTTTGCAGTTTTGCAAACAAAATATGATCATTTT
This sequence comes from Zingel zingel, assembly GCA_023566125.1. Classification (NCBI taxonomy): domain Eukaryota; kingdom Metazoa; phylum Chordata; class Actinopteri; order Perciformes; family Percidae; genus Zingel; species Zingel zingel. Next base: position 24,687,100 of record CM042325.1, read on the forward strand.
ATAAAATGTGGTATTTATAGATAAAATACCCAACAGCATATACATTTGTTGATAACACTCTGCTCTACAGTACATCATTTGTATTTCACTTTTGACACTTTCACTACATTTCGCACATTCACATAAAAAAAATGTTTTGAATGCCACGCGTTTGCTTTAATGGATTATTTGACACTGTGTTGTTGCTACTCTTACTAAAGTAAAATATCTGGGTACTTCTTCCTCCACTGTCAGAGTGATGGGAGTTAAGGGAAATAAACAGTCATCTCTTATGAAGATTAGTGCGAGTGGGCCGTATTGATCAGTGGTCATACGATAAACAGTGGTGAACAGGAATGCGCCGCCAATCGTTTGGGCCCCATTAGTCTCCGCTTGTATTGCCTTTGATAATTGCTGACTGAACTCCCAGTGCATGTGATGGCTTTTTACTGCTAGAACTACTGCTTTCAACCTATTTTTTTTTTAAGGAGCACATTAAAATAACACTAGCTCCAAAGACAAACCACTGTATATCTTCTGTCACGCCGATGCTGTGTCTCACATCCAAAGACAGATGTTGGGTGGATGCTTTTGAGTGGAGATTAAAACCGTATTTAAAATCTTGTAATGCTTCAAATCAGCTGAAACTCCGAGTTGGGACTCAATACAAACGTGTACACACCTGCACAAATCCACACAAACATGCAGACTCGCTAAATCCTGGGAGGGTAAATCCTGTTCTATAACAGGCCAGCACCGCAGGCTCAGAAGACCGACATGACAGAGTTGACAGTGCCAGTGATGATGATGGTGATTGTGGTAATAATTATTGTGCTGATTATTGCGGGGCTACCACAGCGATGTGGTGATTGCGCCACAAGGAAGACAAAGGGCAGCAGTGACAAAAATGATGAGGATGATAATGATTAAGATCACTTTTTTTTTTTCTTTTTTTCTCTCCTTTTGGTGATCAACTCTGAGCCGTTCACAGCCATTGTTGATCTTTCTTTAATTGGCAGAACAGCCGCGTGGGGAGTTAAGTGAGGATATCTCTACCGCGTTTGAGGGCTTTGATTTCACATGACAAAAAGACAAGGCACAGTTGAGAACATTCCAGCAACTGCCTTTGAAGGGAGTCATCTGGCAGTGCTCATTTGAATTATTAACTGGGTGAGACAGACAGACAGACAGACAGACAGACCGACCGAAAAAAAAAAGAGAGCAAAAGAACGAGACAGAAAAACACATAAGAGAAGAGACAGGAGATGGATTCCCATCTTTAGCAGGCAATGCCAAACAGTTCAGCATAAACCACGTCACGTATCCACGACGACTGATCTTTGCATCAAACAATCAGGCCAATTATCTAGAAGTGAGACTGCGAACTGGCAATAAAGATGGCTGCTAATGGAGGTGAGCATTTATTTGCGATACTGATCTTTTGGTAGTCAGTTTCTTTCAGTTGAGTTCGTGAAATACAAGTATGAATGTGTAATTACGGGTAAGTCGTTCCCCTGCCGCCTGCTTGGAATTGTTTAATCTGCAGAGGGAGCATCCCAGAGCTAGTTAATTCTCATCTTGGGTCGTGTTGTGTCTCCCACAGCAAGACCCTATTATTACTCTCTCAGTGTGGCCAAATCACCAAACTTACAAGGTGACTTCAGGTAATGTACTTGCAAAAAGACAGGAAAATGTTTTAGTAACCCTTACAATATGCGTATACGTTCCATCTACGTCATTTTCAGTGGAGGCAGGAGTTGTGGTAGCGCTTGGTAGGAGCAGTTTTTATTTTATTATTACGTCGCTGGCAGAAAGAAGATGGTTTAAGAGTTGTTATTTCTGTAAAACACTGGCGATTACGGCTGGGTATTGTTTAAAACATTTCAATACCAGTACCAATACCCTTACACCCTTAACCCAATACCAATCGAGTACTTCTTTTGATACTTTATTTGATACCCCTTCATGTGAATGGAAGCGTAAAATGCCACCACCACTCCTCCCCATACACATGATTTTTACAGGAATACATTTTTAAAGTGATCAACTTCACCATACAGCTGCTCACATGTTACATGAATTCGAAGAACGCTTGCTGGGATTGGCTGTGAGCAAAACCATACAAATAGTATTTTAATTCTAAATCTGGGTACAAAAAGGATACCTTGAAAGTATCGAGTCCCGATACCAAGCCCTACTGAAGATGCACATACAAGTTGCAGATCTTTGCAGAGAAGCGTGTTGGGTCACAGAAGAGAAGACCTCAACGACACGTAGTGCAGACCTGAGCTTCTAGCAAGCTGATTGGTTAACCCGACTCATGTCAAAAGGCAGGTTTGAAAACAAAAAACGTTGTGCTCAAATACATATGAAAAAAAAAGAAAATGTCCCCGTTTGCTTACATCCAGCCTGCAGAAGCACATTCAAGCCTTAAGTTGATTTCCAACAACCTGTACAGCTGCGTTAATCTCATCCATGCTTGTCGCCTTTTTTCAGGCAATTTTTCTGTTGCCATTATCCTGGCTCTGGCTCAGGAAGATAACATCCCCCTTCTTAATCCCGCCTAAAGAGCTCTGATTGTCTTAGTTGTTTTTTACCAACCGGGGGAAACAGCCATCAACCAGCACAACACTAGACCTTTTTGAATCGCTGAAAAAAATAGGCCACCCAAAAGATAGAAATCATCTTGTAAGGACCGAGTTGGATCTTTTGACTGGCACATTCTCGATCACTCTCCATCCATGCCTTCAATTCCTCCGGGCGCTCCTTGGTGGCATGTGATAGCGTCCTGCTCGAGGATCTAAGAACAGAGGGCATTGTAGAGATTGTAAAGCAATTACAGGCAAATGCGTGACTTTGGGCTTTATAAATATAAATTGTCTTGACTTGACCTGATTGTATTAAGAAAAATTGTAAGATCGAGAGTAAGCACACCTTATCGTACCCTGGCGATGGCTCATGTTCCGCCAATCTCTGCTGAGACATCAAGGTTTTGAAGCAAGGGTTGTGTTGGATAAGACTGAAGACAGATTTCTTGCATTTTTTTCTACATCTTTAAGGTAATGGAGTCTCCATACCCCAACTGGCGCCTATGATGTAACGAATCCATCTTGTGCATTCTCTTTGTCCGCTTCTTTTAAAGCGGTATCAAACAGAATGAATCAAAAATGTACATTAAAAGGAAGCCCTGAGTTGTTTTGCCTGCACTGTTTAGCGTGCGCTATGGTACATGCTCGGCTGGATGCGTATCACCAGCTCAGTAGACGCATGGGTGGATGAAGGATGTCACTATCGGCCCTAATAACAAAATCTTTTGTTTTAATACATTTTACCCCGGATTCACAGATATGGCTGCCATACATGCTGTACAGTATGTGTCCTTGAGAGGCGGGAGAGAAGAGGGAGGTGGTGCTGGCCACCAAGGGGGTGTGTGTGTGTGTGTTTATGTATGTGTTTGCGGTGTGGGGGGGCCGCAATTAAAAGGCAGCATGCAGTGTCCCATGAGGCGCTAATGCCCAGGATCAGCTGTTCTAATGTCATTCACATCCCCTCTGTTATTCAGCCAGCCCCGTTTGATGTATGAATCCATTGGGGACTTCATCAGTAACCCCCCTCCCCTTCCCTTATTGCTACCACCACCAACACCACCACTTTTATAACCCCACCCTAACCTACCCAACCCCCCCGTCGGCTCTACAACCCCTCCTCCTCGGCTTGCACAGAACCTCCCCTTCTCTGTCTGAATGCTTCTGTTGGCTTTTATCGCGCTCAAAGTAAACAGAGTCGTGCCAGGGATAGTGAGAGAGAGCGAGAGAGAGAGGAGAGAGACCCACATAGAGAGAGAGAGAAAGAGAGAGTGCAATAGTGATAAAGGTTGAACATGCACATTGTCTGCGCACCGCTCGCCTCCCTGCTACATCTTCAATAGACACAAAAGCCAGCGAAAAGGGGAAATTTAAAAGACAAGAGGAGGCAGGAGAAAGGAAGTGATCCGAAGAAGCAGAGTGAGTGTGTGAGAGAGAGTGAGAGAGAGAGAGAGAGAGAGAGAGAAAGAGAGAGAGGAAGAAGGATCTCCCTGCTAAATGCGCAAAGCGTCCCGTCACCCCACGCTGAGCTCCATGGCCAACTCCGGCTGCCTGCTGCTCTCCGGCTCCGGGATGCTACCACACTCGCTCCAGTGTCCCCCTGCCTTCCTCTACCTGCACGAGGTAAGACTGACTGAACGAAAGCTCGCTTTTGTCGCCCTCGCACTCTCCCCAACCCCCTCTCTCTCTCTCTCTCTCTCTCTCCTCTCCCTCGCTCTCCATCCGTGCCTTTCATTCTTCCGTGCGCTCCTCCGCGGCACGTGATAGCATCGCGCTCGCTTTGTGTTGTTGCCCTGAGTACTTTCACCCCCCTAACCCTTGACCCTCACCCTGCCTTTGTGGGGAAAAAAGGGAGACAGGAGGGGGGGGGGGTCGGGGGTCGGTCACCTCTTTAATTTTATCCTCTCGACCATCCTGTTCTTCATTTCCTCTTGTCTTCCTCTTCTCTCTCCCTCCCTCCCCTTTTTGAGTGAAATAAAGCAGTGAATTAGCGGTTACTGTGACGCGGAGCCACGCAGTGTTTGTGTACATCAGTCACTTCATGACTCAATGTTTTGGGCAGTTTGTTGTGCTCATTCTTCCATCACATCTCTGCTACAGAGATAAGGCTATTTTGCAGTTTTTAAAGTATAAGAAATTGCTTCTACTTCTTGACTTTTTCAATGCATAAGGATGTCAACTTTTTCTCTAGCTGTCTGCTAATCATAACGCAGAAATCACCTAATTGATCTACATTGTGTATCTGCGCGGCGCCTGCATTTTTAATGTCACCTGATCTAAACCCTAGATCTGATCAAAATTGCAGAAAACTGATTTCAGCTGATTTAAACATAAATAACCTGTTTCAATTTCAACCCCTAAACTCTGGAAGCTAGAGCTGTGAGGCCTCTGGCATTCATTTAAATATAAAGAAATATACTCAGCTTGAGTGCATTTTAGTTTTATGATGTGAAAACGTATAGAAAACTTTTATTATATGTATTGTTCTTGTTTGTGTCATCTCTACTTATCACAGCTTTTGGCTTATCATTGTCAAAACATCCCTTTTGATTTAAAGGATGTTTTAAATGGTAACATCACGCTGTTACAGATCAAAGAACATCCATAGATTTGCTTAAAATGCACATTACATTCTGACTTGTAAAATTACAATAAAACTTTTTTTTTTTTTTTTCCAAAATTGCTCAATTTATGAAAAAGGCCACAGAGAGCACTGCAATCTCTGCCACAATCCACCCCTTCATTTTTTCTAATGGTGATCACCATCCAAGTGACAACACTTTGAATAATTATACATCTCTGCAAATTAACATTGATTTCCCCCTTCTTCTTATTTTGTGTCCTCCTTCTTTGGAAATTGATTCCGTCACTGATCCCCTTGTTTTGTAAAACCTGAAGACTGCAATTTTCTGAAGGGAGGTGAAAAAATCAACAACAAGGTGACTCTTAAGAGCCTGTGTGCCTGTCTATCTGCTGAATTATTCACACGTTTTAATTCAGCGAGTTGGGGACGGGAGTGCTGTTAGTGATGGGATGATGGGGGGGGGGCGCGAGCGCGAGCGTCCAATTTTGTTTTTACTACCGGCTGCATGTGTTGCAATAAACGATGTGTGTTACTGCAGTGAAGGGGAAATAACGGTGAGGCTGCTCGCGATGAAAACATTTTCATTTTGAACCTTCCTCCTCCCATTTCTCCCCCACCATCATGGTAATGGCCCTCACCCCCTCCCACCCATCTGTCCAAAGCGGGCACACCCCGCCGGCCAGCCGGGGGGGGGGGGGGGGGGGGGGGGCTATGTGGACAACCAGGTGCCACCAAAACACACACTGTAGAGGAGCCAAGGCCTCCTCCAAAGACTGTAATTCTCATACTAAAATAATCATCAAAAATAAAAAAGTACATTACACTTGTTGGCTTGTTGTGGGTAGGGGTGATAAAGATGATAATCTGTCACCTCAGGTTAAAACAATCATGACAATTTTCAAATTAATAATTGAAATAGATTATTTTTAAGTACCTTCAACTTCATATTCATAATATTTTAGAGACAACTATATTTCATATCTTAAATGTCCATGTCAAGCTGTGAAAAGCTTCCTGAGCTAAGTAAAAATGTTAGCAAACAGAGTTTAGGTGTGTGTGTGTGTGTGTGTGTGTGTGTGTGTGTGTGTGTGTGTGTGTGTGTGTGTGTGTGTGTGTGTGTGTGTGTGTGTGTGTGTGTGTGTGTGTGTGTGTGTGTGTGTGTGTGTGTGTGTGTGGCCTTAGTAGGTTCCTTTTTAAAGTCCAAGACAGAGCTGAAATTGAAACTTCCTGTGTGCTATTTTCACGAAACATCCCTTTTTGTTTGAAATCCCTTTAATGTATCAGCAGCTTTTGTTCTTTTCTTCTTTTTTTTCCCTTTGCGGTAAATCCTCGCCCTGCAGCGCTGTGAGGGGAAACAACCCTCTGAATCACACTGTGGCCAGCGTCTTTCCCCCTCCACCATCCCTTTCCCCCCCACATCACGCATCCTTCCTCCTCCCCAACCCCCACCCCCACCCCTACCCCCACCCCCACCACTCTCCTGCTTCTTCCTCCCCTCGCCACAGTGCAGGGCTACAGCGCCAGCTCGTGTGAGATGACAGCCAGAGAACAGAAGGGGGAATAGATTGAGGTGATAGCCTCTGCCTCACAGTTTGTTTGCATTTCAAATAAGACACTGTATTAAGTTGGGTTGCGAACAGCTTTGCTTATTATGTGTGAACATGGCGCCGCATGATATCACAGGAAGACAGGAGTTTATTACATAAAAGATTAGTGGAGCATACCTTGCCTTTATTTGTGTGCAGCAGTGTTTGGGTGTGTGTTCCCAGGCAGTTTGCTTTGATGCTCTTTGTAGTCGACTGCGGCGCATATAAATCCCGGCTAAATGTTTGTTTTCATTAAGACAAGGAGAGACTCCCTGCGGTGTGGTGGGAGAACTGTGGGCTTCTGATTACAAAAAAAAAGAAGTGGCTGTATCACACCACCGCTGAAGGGCCGTCCCTCTTCTCGACACGGGGAGAGTTTCTCTACCACATGGGGTGCCGGCTTCATCCTTCCGCAGGATGATGTCACTTTTCTCCTAGCGTCAGTTTGTATTGTAGTGGCTCATTTCATGAGTTATGGCGCTGGATATTGAGGGAGTTATGAATTACAGTGTGGGGAGGCTTTTACGGGATGCAATGCTCACCGCTGTAGGCCCGTATTTAAGTATAAATATATTTATGGCACAAGCCGAAGCTGAAGGGGTAGCTCAGGTTTGCTCATGGTAGTTAGTAGCTGTCTTCAGAGCCATAAAAACATGGCATCTCATGGATTTCCTATTTACCAGGCACTGGGTGGGCATATGGCAATGCTCGTAAATGTAACTCTATTATCTAAGACGGTGCTGTTGGGTGGGAAGCAGGGTGTTACTTATGTCTAAAGACGAGAACGCAGCAGTTGTTATTGTCTTCATGTCACATCTCTCTCTCTGTCTTTGCCTCGGACTTATCTCGAGATCTCCCATTTTCTGAAATTGCCTTCCTTTGATTTGTAATTGGATTTTTCGATCATGGAATTCCGCTGTGCTGATGTCTATTGTTATTGTTGCATCTATTGATTTCTTTTTTGTGGCTTCTTTGGTCGGCCTGTTTTGAATTTCCCCCTTAACTGTACACGGCTTCGGTATCGTTCTAAATGGTTAGGTCACCGAGGAGATGCGATCCTTTCTGTGTCGGTGGATCCTGAAAGGAATTGCCCGGGCTCTCTGGTTTCAGCGGCCTCCTCCTCCTCCTCCTCCTTCTCCTTCTCCACCTTCTCCCCTTCCTACTCACGCTGATCTCTTTTCTACGACTGTACTGGAAGCGTTTCCCTCCCTCCCTCCTTACACACACACACACACACACACACACACACACTCTGATACATCTGGTTAAAGCTGAGGGATGCAGAGAGGAGAGGACTGGGAATACTCGTGACACACTTCCCCCTCGGTTCAGGCCTTGATCCTGCCTCCCAAAGCGCTGCTATTCACGGGGACTTTAGATATCGAAGGATTCAGGTTGGCGGTCTCGGGGGGACGGACTAATGCGAACCGCACAGAGACGGCTGCTTCCTGGGGGATAATTATTGTAGGCCAAGCTGTACTATTGACAGCTGTAAATGGAGATGGTGTCTGACTGGGGAGGTTTAATAGGTTTTTGTCCCTACATGGGCTCTCGTCAGGCCAGTGGCGGTGCATTGGAGATGAGTTTGAGAAATGAGCCGCAGCCTCGTTGGGCTTCAAATTGGACCGAAAGAGACCGCCACCCCCGCCACGGCATCTTCCGACTAACCTCTCAGGAAAAGGGTTAACGGACAATAGTTGGTTCCGTTTCATTATATATTAGACTCTAAGTGTGCATATGCTGCCACCATTTATAAAGAATACAGCTGGTGCTATTCTATATTTTTCCTTTTGCCATCCTATCCCATTGTCATCAAAAACCGAGAAGACCAAAACCAACAGTGAATGTATCTACTTCCAAGTGTTGTGCCTGCATCACAGCCTTATCTATCTTCTTCCTCTGTGTCATAGAGCTCCATTGTTGTTAAAAAAAGACATTGATAAGCCACACTTCATTACCATGAACACACACACTGTAGTTTATTTTGACTCAATCCTACATACTCTGCTCTGCCCTCCTACGTATTTTCATTTCCCTTCAGTACTACGTCTGGTTTTGCGGTATAGTCTTGGGTTTTCTCCAGCCAAATTTTTGGCGGTCCAATCAATAAGCGAAACCATTCAGTCCGATGTGGCAATGCTGCTGAATATCCAGAAGTTAAAGCCCGAGCAAGAACTATCTTTGCTGAGTTGTGTTGGTGGCCATGATGTTGTGGCCTCCTCCCCACGGGGTTCGGGAACAGTTTGATTTTCCAGCTCGCTCCGTTAGTGGTAAAGGAGTTGGCTAAGGCGAACGCTAGCGATTCTAAGCTGATGTCACGACCAAACATTAGCGATTGGTTATGGCAGATCCAGAGTGGCTCTGGGCAGATCCAATAGTTTTAAACTTCAACAGAGTACCCGCCTTCAAGGAAGTTAACACTTGTCAATGGAGAGTGGCCAGACTCTCTGTACAAATGAAATGTACCAGAGTCTGGTAGGACCAGGCTAACATACTCTGTCCTTCCATAAATACTCACTAGAGCACCAAATGTGGATTAATCCGCAGCAGAAAATAGTCCCCAACGAATGCACTATTTCCTCCTGTTTGAGTAACAGCAAATGTCACCAGCTGTTTTATGGAAAATTTAAAAATGTATTTGTGAGAAGTCTTACATCTTCGTAGGGAACCAATGGGCTTGGGGCTGAGTGCCACAGACGGGTCAGAGAGTATTGTTGCTTGTTGTGATTTTTTTGGACAATTGTTAACAAGAAGAAAAGTATAGAAAACCACCAGCCTTGTACTTCATCCACTTTGATTCCAACCCAGATCTTAAGATTTAGGCATTTGTTACATCCGCTTTCACAAGCTATCCAATTTCCCTCTGTTGTGCTGTTATAGGTAAATTCCGTATTTGAAATATTTGTGTTATATCATAGAGCAATGCCAGCTTTGTTGTTTTTCAGTCAATTTAAGCAAGCACAATTCACTCAGATTCAATCAGGCACAAATAAATAAAAAATAAAAAACGTAAAACCCAATTTCATGGGCTCTGGAATATACCTCTCAATATGTTCTATGTTTTGGTGTGAAATCATTCAGTCTTTCTCTCACTGCCGTTCAGCTGTTTTGTCCCTTAAACAGCTGATTCATAGCAGCATAACAAAGGCGGAGGGGCTGATTGAAATGTTTTCTCACTTCTTTCTGCCCCGGAGGAGAATTGTAAATCACAGCTCAGTCGTTTATTTTGAAATTTCATTTGGTGTGTGAGCGAGTGCTGCCTTGTTCTTTAGAGAGACTTCACATTCAGGCTGACTTGTGTGTTTTTTTTTTTCCATGGCTACCCACCGTCTTACTCCACTAGACCTTTGTAAATGGAACAAAATTAAATTTGTTCCCTCTATAGAAGAATGGCACACACAAGCAATAGATTACTAACCAACAAAGGTTTTTCACCGGGGGTCTGGCTGTATTTTTAATGCGAGCATACATATTTGAGCTTACATATGTATATTTATTTGTCTGCCTGTGAGAAATTCTTGTCATCTGTAGGTGGATGCTTGCAGGGCTCTTGCACACATGGTGCTGTGCACTGCATCGATAAAAGTCTATTTACATTTTGCCAATAATGCTAAATATCCTGCGGTCATTAATGTTGAGCGTTAGCAAGGAGTGCTCCTGTCTATATTTTGGACCTATAGTGTCAGTGAATTAGCATTCACGGTGCTGCTGCTGATGCTAATACACTCCACTTGTGGAAAACAAAGCTGCAGTTGCAGATGTCCTCACCTCACAATAATTACCAACCTTTTTTTCTTTAGTAGATGGCACATTTCTAATGAAGCTTTTAATTAACATCAGGGTCATCAAACATTTAGTGCTGCTCATCACACAGAAAGGAAACAATATAACACCACAGGAGATTACCTGCTAATCTGCAGGGCTGGGAATCATCGGGACATGTTTGGTTAGTGTGGGTGTTTTGATACTACTTGTGTTTTTTCTAGTAAAGCCTCTTTTTGATTTAACAAAAGAGGCCAACGTTCTCAAACGATAAATGTCTAAACTAAAAACATATGAGTAAATAAATAAGTAAAGACCTAAATAAAAGTAAAATAATCTAAAATGTTGATTGAACTTGCATATTAAAGACTAAATAAACAAGATTACAAAACTTTGACACATTATTGGTCAGTGCCACAAATGTAGTAGGGTTGGATATCCAAAGCTGCAAAGGTTCAGATAAAGGCCGCTGGTTGCTAAGGGCGGTTGACACTCGCTGCTGTCAAATCTGCATTGCAGTGGCCTTACTTCCCACACAGGCCGTTTTAATACAGCAGGAATGTCCGCTTGGTTTTGAAATCTCTGCTACTCGGTTCGCTTGAGTGCTCCTTTAGGCCAAACGGAGACAGTGAGCGAGTAGAGGGACTGGCGAGAGGGGAAAAGACAAGACGCACGACACAACACCTCCCTGTCTTTACAGTGCCGGAGCTCTCACTACATCACACGCACTTATACGCACACACAGACACGCATACAGTTACAGGAGGATAAAGAAAGGGGGATAACCTCCCAGTAGAAACCGTTTGTAGCCTTTTTTTCCCCCTTATAATCTGTCCTGAGGTTTTTCTATTTCTGCAAATGGAACGCTAAAATGCTTAAGCAGCCAGACCAGCTTGAGTCCAATTATTTCTTTACTGCAGTATCTTAGCCAGCTGTGATTAGTATGTTTATAATGTAGTGTCACTCTCATACTGTCCTTCAAGCATTCTCCTCTCGGCGGGATCCTCTCAAATGAGATGTATTACCCTGTGTGCTGAGTTAACAGAGTGGCTGTACAAGTGAAAGTGAAAAAAAAAAAAAAAGGAAGAAAAAAAAATTGGAGCTATCACAAGCCGTTAAAAGCACCGCACCTTTTTATCACCAGTGGCTTAATGGCAGTGGTGAACAGCGAAGCATTATTACTGCTTCTCCTTGGGCCTCCTGCAAGCCTGCCTCCACTGCCAGAAGTCACGCTGCTGCTGACTAATAGATCTCCAGGCAAACACTGAAATTTTGTTTTTCAAAAGGTCATTATCTGTCTTCATCGGAGCAGCAGGCCTGTTGCATGGAAACCAAGTTTGAGGGAATTATTTACCCTACCAAACAGCCCTGAGAAGTTCCTTTTGCTTCGATCTCATTTCATTTTTTTAAAGGATGCAACCGTACAGCGTGTTTGACTACTAAGAGGCACCCTGGGTCACCTGCTGAAGAAGATCAATATTTGAACTACGCTGTTGTGGGTCAGCGTGGGTCAGCATGTACAGGCGTATAAAATTAAATGGGGCTTGAAATTGATTTCAAGTTCTCCTTGAAAAAAAGTCTACAGGTATTCTGAAATGAAACCAAGAGAAGTGCCGCAGACAGGGGATGACCTCCACCCAGGCAGATTCATAATTGTTTTTGATTCTCCAAATTAAATGAGCCTTTTTATTATTATTATTATTTCTATATTGCAGAGCTGGGGGTCCGAAATTGCCAGTTATGCCACGTTCGTTTTTAGAGACCTAAAGCAATATAAAGTAATGGCCACGATTCCCAGCACATCTCTGCTGGCTACTCCCTTTAACACTATGAAACAAATGATTACGGGATGGACTTGAAAATAGAAAAATGGGGCCTTCGTTTTTAGTTAATCTCAGCTCTGTCTTACATGGACAACAAGAGAGGGGGAAAAAAATAGCAAAAGCTCAGACTTTGTTTCCTCGCGGGCAACCAAACAGGTATCGTACTGATTACTCTGCTTCTCTTTGGGTAATCTGTAAGAAAGGAGAGAAGCTCATGTAATTTGGCCCAAATCAGAGCCCTCCTCCTCCTCCCCCTCCTCACTTTTCCTCCTCAGATGGAGGGTCTAAATAGCGTTGCTTTTTTCTCGCAGCACTTTGTTAGTGCAGCACGCCTCTGTGTTTTTCCAAAATCATCTATCAAGGTGAGATCTGTGGGAAAGAGCTGCGCCTCGGGCTTCCTCTCCGTGTGCTTATGAGGTTTTATTAGGTCCCACAGGACCACTGCTTTGGTGTGTGTTAAAAACAAATGGAACTTACAAATTACAGATTACAGCCTCCGCAGGCTCGCGCGTTGGCCTATTGAGTGTGTGTTGCTGCGAGTGTGTTTGTGCAGAGACAGATGCAAGTGTGGCCAGTTGGTGCAGGAATGGCTCTGTGTGCGTCTGAGAGAGGTGGAGTGTCACATGGATGTGTTTATGTCCGCCACTGCTGCACCTGCTGGCTAAGTGAATGAACCCAAATTGCAAAAATTAAGGAATAAATAAATTAACTTAACCTGTAGTGTTATCTTGCCATCAACGGTCTCCTAAAAAGTGTGTTTATATGCTATGTAATTGCAAGAGCAAATATATATATATATATTTTTTTTTTTTACCAACATCGTGAGGAAACATGTTTAATTAACATTAGGGCTGAGTACCGAATTCAATACTTTTGAGGCACCAACCAAATTGCCTCCTTTGTACCGAGTATCCAAAAAAAATGCCTCGTCATTCAATACCAAAATTCAGTACCTAAGGATTAAATCTCATCAGCGTCAGTGAGCCAATAAGCATGCAGCATGCTTCTACCAAGATCTGATATTGCTTGTGATTGGCTGTCTAACGTTACACGTCGTAGAGGCGGGCAGGAAAACCTTAACTCATGTAGGAGGATTTGGGCCGTAATATTGCAATTTCTTTTTGTTAAAATGCATTTTATAAAATTGGTATCGGGAAATGGGTCATGCAGGATCCGGTATCAAAGTCACAGTATTGGTATCGGTACCGATATCAACATTTTTTGAACGACACCCAGCCCTATGTAACATATCTGCACATTGACAAAATGTGAATTCGTCTGCATAACCAAACAACCAATCCTGTGCAGTACAATAACTCAACACTGGAGGAAAAAATAAAATTAAAATAAAACCTTGCCGGTGAACATAATCCATGCAGCAATTATGTTTCCCCTCAAAACATATTTGGCAAATCATTCAGTAATGCACAGTATGAATGTACATTTTAGGAGACAGGTTCCTATCCATGTAGATATTTATGAGTCAGTGAAGGTGAACAGATTTTAGTTGTGGTGCCTCAACGGGAACAGTTGTTAGTGGAATTACTTTCCACTGAATGCATAGTCCCTGTGAGAACTCCTGACTACGAAACACATTGTTCCCCAAAAAGACATATTGCTACAGTATTTGTCTTTTTTTTTTTTCCAATAAGTTGAGCACCACAAATTCAGTTCCATTCCCTGTCATTGTGGTGGAGGCAGAAATCTCAAAAACTCTGCAAATCAAACCAGAACTAACTGCATTGTTAGAGACTACTAGAAGACAATGAGTCCCTTTAAACGGTAACGCACCGTCAAGGCTCAGCAGGGATGAGAATTTCCCATTGCCCACTCCTATTCATCCCCTTCCCCTTCCTTCTAATTTAATGACTCAGAATTGTAACTCCAACATTGTTATCATTCAGCAATAGGGAGTAATGAATAGCAATTAACGCTTTCAAAGGAGGGAGTAAAGCTTGAGAGACGTTGCTTTTCACCCAGAATTGTTGAAACAGTGCGTAGTGGGAGATACTGTCATGCAGAGAAAGGGGCTAATTTATACGTCCAGCTGTTTTGGGTAAATACATTTTTTTCTTCTTCCTGCTATCAGCGCAAACACAAGTAATCATTCTAATATCCAACACTTTCTGGCTTCCTCAATGAACTGTAATAAACTGTAATAAATTACTCTGCACATTTTGTCCAATGATTGCTCTTTCTGGTGTCGGGAGAGGAAGTGCTAATTAACTGGATATGAATGAAATTCTAGGACAGCGTGGTATCAACGGCAGGGAGACAAATGCGATTTAGTTCTGTCGCGTGTGAGTGGAAAATGTCTGTGTAAATAGGAGGTTGTTGCGGCGGAGCACTTTTTCTCTGTGTGCTTACATTTCACGGGTGAGAATCCAATCTCACAGGGCAGCATGTGCGGACTGCCCTCTCTGATACATTCCACCGTCCTCCACCTACTCTATGATAGCGCTCTAAAAGCTCCCCCAAATCTCTTCACACACACTCACGTACACTCCCACTGACACAGGGAAACACAAACGCATATTTCAAAAGGTAAAAGTCATTGTGGAGCTGAGGAGCCGCGCCAGCTGAGGTAAAAGTATAAGCAGCGTATTGCCTGGCAATTTGACTCATCTTCCATTTCACCAATTTCCGACCGATACTCGATTTCACGCAACATAAACAGAAAAAATTCTAATTGTCACACTTGTGCTCTCCTCTACTCTACTTTTGCATATTCTCTGGCCACTTTTACCCGGATGTAGTGGGCACTTGAGACCACAGCCTCCTCATCCAGACTCACTCATTACACTTACTGTCCCTTTTTGCCTCTTCTCGCTTTTTCATCTGTGGCTGCAGTGGCCGGTTTTTATCTATGGGTTTGGGCAGTTTTGGAGAGAATTACGGTGACAGAGCCATGGAAATGATAGGTCGGCAGTGCGATATCTCTGCCTCATAAATTCTACATGGCTCAAGATAATTTACGAGGGAGGTTTGTGTGCGTAAGACAGACAGTGCTCCATGGTATCCATCCACTCCGCAGCCTCCATTCACTTCAGACCCTGCAAGTGCGGTCGATTTATCGAAACTGAATTTATTTTCACATTCGTTCCTTTCATTACCAAAGCATCACTTTGAATGATTATGATACTTTTTTTTTCACCCTTTATTTTTTGCTCAGAATATGCCTGGATATTATTTGTTCTGTCAAGATTATTACAGATAAAAGAGCAAACTAATAGATCTTGCGCGGCGTGTCTACTACTTTACGAGAGGCCTTCACGATGAGGTATTTCACCATCAGCAAAGGTCATCAGCTCCCCTGATTGTGCTGTATGAGCATGAGGCCAGGCCAAAAGGCAAGACGGCTCTGACATTGGTAATCATTCTTCATGCATATTTCTGTTTGAGGGAGAATAGCGCTCTGTATGCTAAACTACTGTAGGAAACTTTTATCCCACCATGAAATAAAGATAGCCTCTTTGGATCAGTTGCTGACGTCAGTTTTTTTTTTTTTTTTTTTTTTTTTTTCAGCGTTACTACAGTAAAGAGTTTTTTTCTGAAAGTTTCAAAAGCATTGATATTGTTCTTCAGAGGAGAATTGGATTATCTTTACTTATTTTTCTTACTTATTTAGTTTGCATTGTTCGTGTTCTCTCTCTGTATACACGGTCTCTCTGTGCTTTTATTTATTTATTTATTTATTTTCTTGACTTGAAGGTCTGAATTTACTCCTCTACGTTACAGGCTGATTCGATGAGAAGAGGCAGCCCTAGGGCAATAGAAGTTTACAACTCAGTTAGCACTGGGCTCTGTGTCTCTATCCAGTTAGGTTTCAGGCCTTTATTTTTGGTTGCAACGGTGCCTCTAGTCTCTGCTCCCTGCAAGGCCTTTTTCAATAACACTTCGCACTTCCACCATGTCGATTTACAAAATGGATGTCTTTGCAGGGAGAAACACCCCTTAAGGGACCGAGCATGGAGTCTGGTGGGTGCAGTGCAGTACAGTTTGTACCCCAGTGGCTTTAAAGAATCACTCACTTGAGGGGGGGGGGGGGGAGGGGGTGTTTGAGTTTGAAGAATACTCTATAGGTTTTTCCAATCAGTGGCAGTATTCCCAACACAGCTCTGATGTCGGCACACCTGCTTATTGCCGTGGCATACCTGTGTCGTTTTAACTAGACAAGATGCACAATGGAAGCAGACAAGGCTCTTTCACAGGGGAGTTAATCTAATCTACTCCCGCTCAACTTGGACATTGGCTGTCACTGACACGCCGGCGTCGTCTCCAATAAAAAAGGTGAAGGCAGAGCACGTCAGCTGCGGCTCTGCAGGTAACTGGGGCTGGCACTCTGCTGGGCTTTCATGTTAACCCTCTCTGGGCCCCGTCCAATCATTATACATGAGCGCTCATTCTCAATTTGGGCTCCTCTTCCGATGAGTTATCTTTGCTGTCGTCTCATGTCAGAGTACAGACCGTGATGCCACTGACAGGATAGCTTTCCAAAAATATGTATAAACTCGTTGTTGCATTGTAGTTTTGTCAGGGGCTTTGGGATTTAAAAAAAATCCACCACAAGGCAGATGTTAACATACCTTCTCTTTCTTCTCTCCATGCTCACTCTGTCTGTCTGTCTGTCTCTGTCTGTGTGTGTGTGTGTGTGTGTGTGTGTGTGTGTGTGTGTGTGTGTGTGTGTGTGTGTGTGTGTGTGTGTGTGTGTGTGTGTGTGTGTGTGTGTGTGTGCATGCATGCGCATCATGTGCACACAGGTGACGAATCAGTAATTCAAGTGCTCAGCAGCAGGTTATTTCCTCTGAACCGGGGCCCTTATTTAATGGTAATTGTAGCAATTAGCATGTGAATGAGGTAAGAATGGGATAATAGAACTAAGATAAATATTGACGTTAATTCACATTTGAGAACGTGTGTGTGTGTGTGTGTGCTTGTTTTACTATATTGGTGGGGTCCAAAAACCGGGGAATACAGTATACTTGTGGGGTCTTCACAGCCTTGTGGGGCCCAAACTGCTGGACCCCACATGGTTAAAGGGCTGTTTGAGGGTTAAGACTTGGTTTTAGGATTAGGGTTAGAATTAGGTTAGGGTGAGGGTAAGGGTTAAGGTTAGGCATTTAGTTGTGATGGTTAAGGTTAGGGTAAGGGGCTAGGGAATGCATTATGTAAATCACGGGTCCCCACAAAGATAGTGAAACAAACGTTTGTGTGTGTGTGTGTGTGTGTGTGTGTGTGTGTGTGTGTTGGGGGAGGGCTGTACAAGTTGTTGTAAATGTATCTTGAACTCTCATTTGCATGCATTAACACAGGGGCAATTGCAACCTCAAAAAACATCAATGTTGCTGACGTTAAAAAAAAAATCAATTGCTCTTCGAAGGCCACTATATCACATGAGGATAAAATGGACCCGGGCCTGTAGAGGTGTTTTCAACTTTCCTCCGCCTGCCTTTATTTACTTTGGTGTCTAAACCAGTAACCAGCTGCTGAGAAGGTTAAATGACATCCATCAACTGTCAGACAGCTGACCTGGGGATGAGGCTTTTCATTTTGACTTTGTAATAACTGCAGCTTCGCTCACAAAATGAGACGGATGACCTTGCGTGGTCCCCAAAGCTCTCTCATTGCAGGTATATAACAGGTGATGGGACTGTCATTTTCTCCGCAGAGACGTGGTGGTAGTTCTCTTGTTGGAGGGGTAAGGAAGGAAGGCGATGGGGTGCAGAGAGAGAGAGAGAGAGAGAGAGAGAGAGAGAGAGAGATGGTGATGGTGGCCTGTTTCTGACGACCAGTGGCTCAAAAAGCAGAAGTGACCCTGCATAGCTGATGCTAGGAACTAGCTGGGGTCTTGGTGGGCTGTTGAGACTGAGCAGTTGCTGGTGTGGAAGTTTAAAAAAAAAAAAAAAAAAAAAAAAAGGCGCCTGCCATCTGGACATCGGCCCATGTCTGCAAATCAGCAATGTGCAGTCGACGGGCCATCTCTACCCTCTTTGCACATGCTCGTACCGAACATTACGATCGTACGCCCACTCGAAAATATACGCCAACATTCACATCAGCCACCCCCGTCCTCTCACACCCCTCCTTCTTCCCCCGTCTGCTGTTTTTGAAAGAAAAATGTAAGAGAGAAGAAAAAAGCGAGGGAAAGAGTGCAATGCCAGGGGCGGGCGGTGGAGAAAACCTCATTTCTTCCGGCGTGCTGCAGCGAGTGGGTTATTGAGGTGGCTGTAATTTGATAAGGAGAGGAAACTCAATGGACTGTGAGCAAGTCAGCAGTTTGAGGCCAGTCACATTTCTGATGTGATGTGGAGGTGGCGGTGGTGATAGTGGAAGGAGGGATGGAGGGGGGGAGTTAGAGAGGAAGTGAGGGAGACGGCTAGGGCAAAAGAAAAAAAAAAAAGAAAAAGGAATTGAGATAGAGGAGAGTGGGCTTTCCTGACATTGGAGGCCTTTCCTCTCTGCCATGGGAACAGAGAGGAAAGGAGGAGCACTTATCCCACTTAGGTCCAATTGTCTCTCGGACAGAGCCAGAGACACATTCCCAGGCAGATGGCCCATATACAGCGGCTTGATCACTTCTAACCTGGAGATCTCCCCCCCCCCCTTTCTAATTCAAACGCACACACCTTTATCCCTACCTTTCTCTCCGTGCTCTGAATTTCCACTCTCCTCAGAAAGTCACTTTTTGTTGTTGTGGCTGTTTCTCGCTCACTAGATAAGAGACACAAGTGTGATCAGCGGAACCTTTGAAGTTCCCATAAATAATCGGGCAGCGTGGCCCACTCCGGAGCCCTCAGCTTCCAGTTCAGATCAAAGATTAGCCTCACGTCGGCCCCAGCCCTGGAATAAAGCACTTTATTGAATTCCAAAAGCTGGGCAAGCAGGCCCCTTTCTCTCTCACCGCAGGTCCCTCGTCAGACACAAGGCCCGAAGACTTTCACACGCAGCCTATCGAGCTGTTTGTACTCCCAGGATCCACAAGAAAGAGAAAACAAGGAAGCCTGAACAATGCTGACTTTTTAATCAACACCACGTTCAGAGGCAATCAGCAAGCAAGGCCTGATGTCTGAGAAACCTCTTTGTGGAAGAAAAAATAGGACAGGGGGATTTTTGAAGTTACTGTTAAACAGGCTGTAAAATGCTCCCTCAGACCTGCAGGGCATTTGGATCTGGCAAGTCCATGCAGGCAGTCAGGGCTGTTCACACATGAGCAGGCTCTCTCATCTGGCTGAGGGCGAAGTCAATCTGGGGCCCGGTGTTTGAGAATGGCAGCCCAGCATTCAAAAGGTCGGCACTGGGCTTCTCTGGCTCGTGGTCACACTTCTATCTGGGCACGTTGTTGGACTACACTCCAGGTTAGAAAAACTGGCCTGTGCTGATTCTCCAATGCCCGACTAAAATGAACGCCGCCAGCATTTAGATGTCTGAAGAACTAAAGGGTAGGCTGGTCTGTTGTTAGCTGGTTAAAGACAGGGCTCACTGAGCCTTTTGTGAGGGATGAAAAACGATGTCCCTCTGCATGCTAGACTGCTCTGAGGAAGAAATGGCTGATGAGGGTGGGGGGGGAGGGGGAATTACCTCAGGAATTATCTTCCTTTATGTACCTCCCACTCACCACCTTTTCAATAAGTCTCCTGTACCACTCAACACCAAGAGTTACTGTCAATACTTTACAGGGCTACAGAAGCATCAACAACACTGTGTAAAACATTAACAGGCCTGTTTAATATCCCCATCCTCCATCGCTACAGCTCTCCTAACATTGCACATTTTTTGACAATAGGTAATACTCAAATCTCTCTTCCAGAGCCTAAATCCCCATAAAAACACATCTCATCATGGCAGCTGTATTCTCTGGGGATTTGATGTTTATGTCATGAAAAGCCGTACTGTGCAACCACATTGAAGCACCCACGCACAGATTAGGCCGGTCACACTAGCTCTCTCTCATTTCCTTTTTTTTTTTTACATTTTTGTCTTTATTTTTTATCCCCCCCCCCCTTCAGAATTATACTTGATAAACAGCTGAGGATTGTACCGAGGGGAGCGATTTTAATAGCGGGGGGGAAAAAGTAGTGATAACAATAAAAAGACAAACATCATCACTGCAAGATGAAAATGGTTTCAGCCGGTGAAAGTCTTTTAAAGGGGCACACTATAGAGGGAGGCTGACCGAGCCAAAGACAAGATGAAAAATAATTCTGTCAGCAGACACTTTCTCCCTACATCACCCCATTGCACTCCTAATTGACAAATGATGTCCATTCATTTCATCAAGGTCAGCGTACAATTAAAACATTCATGATTTATCAACCAATGAACAGAAACCAAAATCAGCAGGGATTGCAGGCAACAAACCTTGATGTTTGATGACACACACACACACACACACACACACACACACACACACACACACACACACACA
This sequence comes from Zingel zingel, assembly GCA_023566125.1. Taxonomy (NCBI): domain Eukaryota; kingdom Metazoa; phylum Chordata; class Actinopteri; order Perciformes; family Percidae; genus Zingel; species Zingel zingel. The sequence goes on from CM042325.1 coordinate 24,707,844, forward strand.
CACACACACACACACACACACACAGTGTGGGGGAGTGTGACCTGAGCGGCTCACTGGGGGTATCAAATGACTCTCAGTCCAGAGTGACACTCTCCCAAGTGTGTGGACTCTGGAGGTGATGAGTTATCAGACACACAGGATACATCTCTGTCACATCTCTGACAGCCAGTCTATATTTCAATATATGCTGATGTTTGTGTTTGCAGCAAGATGAGAAGAGATATTTATTGGTTCTTGAAATATTGCAAATCAATATTTGGTGACAAATACTTTGTTGTTTTGTTTTACTTCATGTTCTTGACATATTTTTTTTTTTTTTACAAACTATCTCTGCACTAAATTCCATTAGCGTTGCAGAAATTATTTGAAATTTTTATTTTGCTTTAATTTCCCATGTTGGTCACGCATTCTCTTCTACACGTTTCCCCCCACGTTTTTTTCTTCACGCAAGCGAGATAACTACCCCATTTTTAATCTCAGAAATTAAAAGGAGCATATGTGCTCCATGATATGAGATAAAGCAGTCCCATATCCACTATAACACTAAATTAAACATACAGGCAGCTATTAAAATGAAGACCCATGCCAGGCCAGTAAGTCATGCTACAGCCTCTTGTAATTGTGCGTGCGATTTTGGGTGGATTTCCAGCTTCTGAATCTGCATTACCTTTGCATATGAATTAAAAAGGTCATTACAAAGTCTCCTTTTTGATGTCTGAGTGATAAATAATATATATAAGCTTTTTCAAGATATGCTCTTTCAAGTCCTATCAGCGGATCTTCTCTTAATATATGCGCTACATTACTGTGCATGCACACCCTTTGGTGCACATCCCCCCCATGCATACTCTAGATGTATGTAAATGACTTTAATGGGCTGTTCTGTTTCCATTTAATCAGAATCTAAGTTCTGGGATACAGCTGTGTGCTCAGTGGTGTTGAGGCTTCGTGTTCAGGCCCAGCTGAACGTCGCTGCTGTCTGCCTGCTTCAAACCCGCGCACCCAGCTTCCAGAGACTGGCCAAGACGCTTGCTTGATTGCACTCTGTGTGTGTGTGTGTGTGTGTGTGTGTGTGTGTGTGTGTGTGTGTGTGTGTGTGTGTGTATGCGCGTGCGTAGAGAAGGAGGTGTCAGGTGTAGTTTAATGTTCTTAAAAGAGAAATCTCAGTGTGAGAGAATGAAATATGAGAACCGTGCTTGATGTGATGCGACTGCAGTCTTACAGCTTTCACCTCAGATGCTTTTGCCTTCTCGCTGCTTCAGTGAAGACTTGATAATGGGGCTTGCAGAGCCTTTCCAACTTCCGTCCTTCAATAAATACTACGGTTTTTATAGGGCAGAAAAAAAAGAACAAAAGGGATCAACAGGAATGCATTTGGCTGATTTCCTTATCAACTGTAATGACTTGCCTCACATTTCAGCGTTTACTTCTGTTCTTCTCTCTCTCCGTTCCCCTGCCTCCCCTCTATCCTCCCTGTGGTGTCTCTTTGGCATTCCCTCCCCACTCCAGAGCAGCCCATCTAACTGAACCTGATACTGAGATTTGTGCGGCTAATTCCCTGCACTCACACGGCTCAGTGTGGTGTCATAATTGGCACGCCATTGATTTATGTCTCTTCTTACAGCGCCCTGAATGGCTGATGAGTCGAGCTTCCTGTCATAATAGGCCTTGTCCAGTTCTCTCACTGCTCGGCTGCTCACCACACTCCTTCCTGTCCTCCGCTATTTGTTGTGGCTGAAACTATGTTAATTCCCTTTTTACACGGGGACAACATGGGACAAGTGCTCACATTTTACCTTGTCGCTAATAACATTTGGTCCGTTTCGAAATCATTATGGGCTTTGAAACCACATTGTTCCAACTCTGCTGGCCAGTGCAATTTTCTTGTAATGCGATGCAAGACTATACTAGAGGTTAATGGCTTGAGTGTGTTGTTTTGTTAATTTGAATAATCTTTATCAGGCTGACCCATGTAAGGGCCAGAGAGGGATTTTGTAGAGCGCTTTCTTTCTCATAGAGGCAACCAGCGGGGGACTATGGCGCCCGCCTGGAGCTGGGCTCTCCCGAGGGACTGCTGTAATCTCGTTGTCTCACAGTAGGGAATGGAGAGAGGAGGTGGAGAAGAGGGCTGCAGCCCTGGGGAGTCCCTGGCTCCAGCAAGAGCACTTGCTCCATCTTCCAACCTTGCGCTGCGCTGCCAAAATGCTAAAAGTAAGCAGTAAAGATGCTCTAGTCATCACAAGCGCTCCCTTGCAAGCTCTGCCCTCATTGATTTGTTTGTTGGATCTGATGAGGAAGGAAGTGGGCTTGATGAAAAGAAGAAGTTGTCCATGGTTTCTGCTAGGTGTCGATACATTTTTGAACATATTTGTGACATGCCTTTACGGTCTGTTTGGCATTTCCCAACATGACCTCCTGATAATGGACTCTGCGCACACTTGCAACACGCAAAAAAACCCATATGAAGTCTATGGGAATTGACATATTTATGAAAAATGCCTTGAAAGCTGTAAGCTGTGTGCATTGTCAGAATAGCACAACAGGAAATTCTGCCTTTTATTTAATTTTTTTTAATGCTTGCATTTCATGGAAGTGTCAGTCGGCTGGCTTTGAGAGATCAGATACCATCACGAAGGCAGTAGATGCGTTGAGACAGGGCACGGCGAGCGATGAAGCCGAGTCGAGGGTCGGCCGGGTTATGAGTGCCGAGCTGCAGAGCGAGCAAAGCTAAGTTCAGTGGAGGGCTTCAGCCCCGGGCGTGGCCCTGCCTCTTCAAACGCCCTGCGTGCACGGAGCTGCCGATCGGACAGGCGGGGCTCAGCCCAGATGAGCTGTCAGGCAGGAGTCAGGGCATCCATGGGAGGCTGTGTGAGAACAGCAGCACGTGGCTAGGAAGGGGGGAAAACAGCGTGGAAGGAGAGGGGGGTAGGAAGGGGAGGCAGAAAACCCCCAGACCTTGTGTTTCTAAAGCCCAGCTCATACATTGCTAATGCCTTGAGTAATATGGGTTCATTCATAATGGATAACCCCTTGGCCTCTTCTTCCAAAGTATGTCATGCACACTGTAAAGAGGTTAAAGATTGGGTTGTGTTTGCCAGGAATGTGGCGTCCACTTCTGGCCCATGCATTAGCGTATGCTACTGTTGTGGGATGCAGGCAGGGTCCACTGCATAACAGGCCCAGAAGCCTGGGGGTCCTGGTATACAGACAGAAAAGATTCCTCAACTCACCCACTGCGTTTTGAGAATTGAGTCAGTTCTAGCCTGTCATATTCTGTTTCTAGCTTGACTATGAGTTTTTACGTTACGTATGGCTGCCATAATATTAGTGTGAATGAGCCAGAAGGGATTAAAAGGGTGTGTAGGCCTTTTATATCATAATATCCTGATGACAGTATCACTGGGTTTGCATTGTGTTGTGCCGCAGACAGGGAGGCTGTGTGGCTGTCAGCAGCACATGCCACCGATCAGTCAGAGCTGCTGGGTGGTACTCCGCAGGCCAACATCTGCTGCTACTGTAGCTTTTCACTTTAACTTAATAGACAGCTGAGAACAAACACAATTGAAACATACAGTAGATACTATTTAGGAAAAGGTTTAACCTCCGCATCACGAGCACTGAACGATGGTTGTACGCTGATAGCTGGGCCAAACGCGTTGCAGTGCAGAAGGGGGGAATTGCTTTTGAAGATAGAGCATCGGTGAAACACTACTTCTTCCTCCTTTTTCTTTCCCCCTGCTTCTTTTTTACTTAGGTGACTGTGCACATAAATCAGCACTCCATTTTGGCCCCATTACCGAGCACTTCCTCCACCACCATCCGGCCTCCTTCTCCTCTGCTCCGCTGCCTAAACAATGCATGAACCTCTCAAAGGGCAAAATGCTGTACCACTTAGCAAATGCATATTTTATAGTGTGTAAAACTATGTGCAGCTTGCCTTTTGACTTGCCCCCTTTTTGCTCCTCCGCCCCATGCTGCTGGAGGCCCTTGGATGCGTTGTTGGCTCTCCTACAGGGTCAAGGATCATCAAATGTCTTCCGCCGCATAACATCTGGCGCTTCTTTAAGTAGCATTCCAATCGGGTATTTTTTGTGGTTTTGACAAGGCATAGTGCTTTGACGCAATGAATGGGTTGTAATTTAATTTTTTTTATATAATTGCATGAGGCTCTCGATGTCCCTAGTCAGATTACATACAGTGCAGTGGAGTCCAAATGGGGGGCAATATTGTAAAGAGTCCAATAAAAGCTGAGGGAACTTATGAGAATAATGTATCACAGAATTGTGGTTGTGGCTTCATTTACGCCCACAAGCCAGCCTGCTCATGTTCTGTGGTCCCATAATTCTGAAGCAATCATCCAGAAGGCTCCTTAATGCTCTGAGTTTCAGTCAGGGATCAGTGAGCATTCTCCTTAGGTCAGTGGTCTTTGGGGTAATGATCTTATTACAGCGTCACGGTTTGCAAGGGATTGAGACAACAACATGATCTCTCATCCTTTTCACACCTCTGTTTGGTTGCTTTTCTCCTACAGTACAGTACCCGCCCGCCCTGTAACCACTCTTTCACTCAAGTCACGTGGTTGTGTGTGTGTGTGCGCAGAATTCACTAAGAAACTTTCTGCCTTTCTGCAACTTAGCCACATAGCTCACCTTTTTGGCCTCCATTTCCGCCATTCCTCCCTCACCCCATCCCATCTCTCCAATTCCCCCCTTTCTCTGTTTTTTTTTCTACCCATCTCCTTCTTTCAATTTCTCTCTCTCACTCTTCCCTCCCTCCTCTCTCTCTGCTGATCGATATTTGGGGCTGAATTGGCTGAAAGGGGAAAAGAGGCCTGTAAAATTGAGGAGACAGGCTGTTGGAGGCTAGCCAACCTATCTCCCTGGCTTGTTTATGCTTCAGGAATGATTCCCAATACCAGATAACCTGCAGAAAAGTCAGCATGTGTCTGTCTTGAGGGATGGCCATGGATCAGCCAATTTCTAATTATCGGCCAGCCGACCACTTATCTGAAGAGTATTTATTGTTATTAAAAATGTTGATTGCATTCCAAATGAGGCTGCTTTTCCTGTCCGTTTCATGTAATACTAATGAGGAAGAGATTTTTTTTTATGAGGTTGCACACTAAAAGTAAGATAGAGGAGGCTGTTCGGGTTGCTGGAATGTTCTTTGCACTGTGGCGCTTTATATCTGTGTGCGTGTGTGTGTGTGCGTGCAAAGGGGCCCCTTGGGGAGTTTGTCTTTCTCTATTTGTGTTTGTCAGGGGATTTTTTTTGAGGCAAACACACACTTCATCACTTTGACATTGATTAAAAATACATGGCCCTATTCTCGGGGACAGTCAGTGCACAAATCAGCACAGTGTTTAGTTCAGCACTCGCCGTCCAAAGCTCTCCAGCCCCTGCTCCTCCGGTCTTAGCGTTCATGCCTTTACTGGTTTAATTGCAGTGCTGCTCTGGGCAGCGTAACGGCAGCTTATAGGGCTGCGGGCGCACATCCATCCGTCACCATGCTCCGCCACGGTCCACCGCTCGCGCACGCGCACACACACACACACACACACACACACACACTCTCCATGCAATCAAGTTTAAGGCAGTGCTCAGCGTGATCATTGTTTTAAGAGCAGTCTGAGAAACCTGCCTGTGCTGATCATCCTTTCCTTTGCATCTTCTCATAGTGCAGTATCACCTAAAGCCCGACACAGGCAGCCATGTGTTGCAGCGCCACTTTGTTGCTTTGCCTCGTTGTTGCTCTGGCTTGTCTCTCTCTGTCGCTACCTCTACTTTGTCCCCTCCTCTATCCTAATTCCTCTTTTCATTCAGTCCCTGAGTGCCTCTCTTGTTTCCTTTGGCTCATCTGTTAAGTGGGAGATAAACCTCAGTTAGCTAGTGTGGAAGTATCTTCTGTGGGGACAATGTTATCTGAGATGCAGCAGTACTCTGAGAAGCACAGAAAGGTATATGCTTCGGTGTGTGTGTGTGCAAATGCTTGGTTGATACTTGTGTGCATACAAGCAGGCATACACTCTCAGGTGTGTGGTGCCATCGCGGTTTGTTCACTGTTGTGGTTATGGGGCCAAGTGTACCCACTTCCTCCCGTAGCTAATGGCAGCCCTTCCCACTCATCCCACCGCCCTCCACTCTTGGAGCGTCTGGTGTGGTCATCTGTGCCTAATGGGCTTACGTCGGGGCCCGTTTCCAAGCTTTGCCAGCAGAATTGTTGCTCCATCAGGTGGTGCGGGGGGCAATTTTGCTGTGAAAGCTGGGTGGTGGTAACCCAGGCAGGGCAATTAGAGGGTATATGGAGGGGTAACACATCCACTTCTCCCCCTGCTCCTCATCACGGCGCTGGGGTGGTAGTGCTGCCGATCGATGGCTGGACCTGGAGGGGGAGTGTGGTTGCTGATTAGGGAGGGGATCGGTTAGAGAGCCCCGGAGAAGCCACAGCCACTTCTCTCTGTTCGTTTTCCTCTGTCGTTCTCACTTCACTGTCTCCACCTCAAAAGTTCTTGCCCCCATTTGAAAGCTGTGTGTGTATGTGCGTGTGTGTGTGTGCGTGCGTGCGTGCGTGCGCGCACAATACCTTTACCCTGACATCAGTGTGACATGGCACTTAATGGACTCTGCCATGTGAAACAAGCACCCTCGGTTAATTACCTTGCCAAGGCCCTGGCCTTTCTAGAGCAGTTCAGTCCCACTTGGGCAGGGACTGCTTCTGCGTGTGCGTGCGTGCGTGCGTGCGTGTGTGTGTGTGTGTGTGTGTGTGTGTGTGTGTGTGTGTGTGTGTGAGAGAGAGCGAGCGAGAGAGACAGTGTGAGTGTGTGAATGCACGTATGAGTGCACGAGCTCCCTATTGTTACTCTAATCCTCTGAAGTTGAATCAGATTCGGGCTCTTCCCTCGAAAAACAAGTGTTTTGTTGTCGCTTTTGCACAAATGCAGCAGGCTGAGGCTAGAGGCGAGGTGCTAACAAAGAGCCAAAGATACAGTGAAGCTGGAGGCTATTCTGGGAGTGGAGGCCTGCAGTGGTGCACTTCCTGAATAAGCTCGCCTCCCTGGCTTCATTCACATGTCGATTAGCATTAAGTTCTCTCTGTAAAATCTCCCATTTGAATGGAACTGACAAGCACTTTCTCAACAGTTGCACAAATGTCCCCTTTCCAATCTATCCACTGTATGTAGTTGACGTGTACTGTATAGGTTTTGTTGAAGAGCTCCTTGAAATGTTGAATCCTATGCGGATGCATGTTTGTTTTAATACGCTCAGGATTTCACACAGATTTCTTTTTCTTTAATCTCTATGCATATGTTGTAGCGCTTTTGGGCTTTTTGTTAATATCTCAGCTATTCATACTTGTGTTATACTCCGGCCCTGCTGCAGACAATGCAAACAAGAGTCTGTGAGATGTTGGGTAACACTCTCAGGTTGTTGTGCCCAATCGCTCTGCTCTAAAACAGGTGGTGTGGAATAAAATATTTAATAGCATTCTCTGAATCTACCCAACTCCAGTCCATATGTCGCAGAAGTAAACAAATTCCACAATTTCATGTAGCTGTACACCTACTGCACACCACCTCTTCATGTATAATAATATGTGAATTCATGAAAAAACCAAGTCAACAGTGGCCAACTCATTTTTTGATGTGTTTGGGCAGCTTGTCAACACAAACACCGAAGGCTTTGAAGGCTATCAACTACTTTGTAATACTAATTATCTGCAACGTGGCAAAAATTGGTGCATCCGCAGGTGTGTAATAAGCTTAATGTTCAAGACCACAAATGGAAATGGAATTATCTGCAGTTAGAAAGAACTCTTGCCTCCCATTAGCCTCCCTATTTGTCGGCTGTCTCAGTTAGCCTTACTCTATACGTTATGTTGTTAAAGTTATTAGTTCAAGTTGTTGACCATCACTCCACAGAATCTTTAGATAGCAGAATTGACAATATACTATACTTGGATAAATAATTATCAATATCCAATGATAATAAACTGTATTACTGTATAGGACTTTTGACAGAAGAAATACAATAAAAAATACATTAAGAGAAAATTATTTAAATAAAAGAGAGTCCAATTTAAACATTTACAATGTCTGAGTAAATCTATAAAAAAAAGATAATAATAATAAGAAGAAGAAATAATAAGAATTCTAAAAAAAAAAAGGCTCAAACTACTAAAACACTCTTCCACCAATGTGACATCAGATTGTAATCTATACAAAGACAATCGATTGATATTTCTGCATACGTCCATTTGCATGTGCTCGTTTGAACAGTCAGTTATTATTTTCAGGATTCTTTGGCCTTCTGAATTTAGTCAGTGTTGACAAACTGGAATGTACTGTCAGAACTCGTGGTCCCACTTTTTGTCACCAGGATGCTTCATATTGGGCCTCAGAGGGATAGGCCCCGGTCCCTGGTTTGAGATGCTTCAGGGTGGCTGCCCTGTGTTTATCTCTGAATTACAGGTCGGGCCTCTAAATACAGTTTATGTGTTGTTGTCATCTGCTTGCTGAGATTTCTGAGAAGTGGTAATCTTCAGCTGAAACCAAAAAGAAGTATTGATTGCACGGACGGAAAGTTCAACTCCCAGAATGAAGTATGGTTGTGATTTGAAGGCTTAGAACTGAACTAAAGCACTTTGATCAGGAAATCTGAGGAGGCAACAATTGTGACATGGTTGTCTTCACTGTAGATGAAAGGAGAGTAGAGGTTGTTTTTTTGTCTGTCTCCATTGTGCATTTTACAGTAAACACTCTCTGACAGAGCCTCCGTCTCATTGCGATGCAAGTTATCCAGGATTCAATCAAACTTGAATTTTGAAGGACAAAAAAACAAACACATTTTAATTAGTTCATTGTTCTTCACTGTTCAGTCAAGATAAAATTTCATAGAGACAGACAGTGGCTTTCATGTTTAGAAGTTTCATGTGATGGTGTGTCTTAGAATATTCCTTTTTTATTACTCATAAAGTTCACGATGGAGTCCAACATGTGCCAGCCTAAAGTTAGCGGACCTCTCCATCTCCTGGGTTCTTCTGTTCATCATGGCTGATTATACAGCATGGACCGCCAAAGCAGAGTGTGGCCTTGCTTTACCTCTGTCATTACCATAGTATAGATATACAATATCAGCTCTCTTTCAAACTTCCAGGCTGGTGGCAGGCTGAAGACTTTGGCTGCTGGGCACTGCTATACGGGGCCTCAACCGCCTTCATTAATGATGCAGGAGACACTACCTCTTCTCTTGCCAAGACAGACAGAGGTAGAGGAGAAGGGCCCCTGAACTGAAGAGCCCCAAGGGTTAGCCTCTAACAATGCACCCCCACCCCTTGCATGCCCAACACTCCCTGCCTGCCTGCCTGCAGACTCAGTCCAACTCCCCGTCTACCTCATCCTGTCCGTCTCCGACCACAGCCAGGTTGAAACTGAGCCGGTCCCAGAGCAGCAAAGGGGGAGGCAGGTGAGAGGGAAAGGGAAGGAGGTAGAGTGACAGATAGCGGTTAAGGATGCTGACCGGAGCCTCGACCGCACTTTACCGACCCGAGAGATAAGCGGCATCCTGCTGGATTGGCGATCGAGAGGGAAGTTGTTTTTTTTGGCTCTTCCTTTCTGCACCCCCATTCTTCTCTTTTTTCACGAATCATAGCTCTACTTCTGCAGGATCAACTTATGCGTGTGTAGTTATTTTCACCTAATGCAGTTTGTCCACCTGCTTGTCTCAAGGTGCAGACCAAGATTTGCAAGCGCTTAATCCAGGAAAAAGGTGCCATTTTTGATTAGAGCACAAAAAAGTTTTCTTGTATTTTGTGACTGCCCTCTGGCCTTAGTTTATCAAACCAGCTGAATGTACCAATGTGTGGCTCTGCCTTGATTAGATAGCAAAATGTTATTGTGAGGTTGTCGTATTTTTATATCATATGCAACCATATGTAACACAGCCCCCAACATTAAATACCTGTAAGGCTTTCTGGCTGCTGCAACTACCTGAACTCGCAGCATCCATGTTCCTTCGAAAACGAATAATACAGCCGTTTTTTTTTTCTGCTTTCAGGAAACTGATCTGCAGTCCCGACTGAACTCGCAAATCTTTTTAAATTGCTCTAATATTGCTCAATTAAAGGACTGCGGTTTGTGAAAATGTAAGCAGAGACCAATTTAAAATTCCAGCCGCCGTGAGGCTGCTTTGTGGTGGATGTAAGGGAAGAGGTGCGGTGCATCCCACCCACATCACCGTAATTATATGGCTGAAAACGATAACCCACTTTAGTCAAGTTTTGTTGCACTCAGCACAAACTCTGCAGTGGTTTGTAAGACACATGCAGACGTGATTGAAAGGTGTTCTAACCGTAGGAGATGGTGTCTTGCCATGCAAACTATCCCTCTTTCTCTTCATCTCTTCCCCACCCACTCCAAGCAAATTGGCATTTCCATTTTAAGATTGCCTCCCAAGCCCCTTTGTGAATAGAATCGAATTACGCTGAAAAGCACCAATTGATTCTTTCTGAGCACAATAGTTTTCATCATTTAAGCCAATCCCAGCAGGTTTCCCTTTTCTTGAAGTACCTATTGAATCCGGTCCAAGAAGTCATTGTGACCATTTCATTGTTTCAAAATGGGTGAATGGGTTCTGGGATCAAGAAACACAGCTCTGAGGAACCGTGTCGGAGGGGCCCGATGTGAGATGTAGATGAGACTGGGGGGTGAAGAGTTCAGTCGGTACATGCTTGAGGTCTAGGGTATGCATTTCACTGCTTTAACGCACTGATGGTCTTGTCACAGAGTCTGCCTAGGACCCAAGGGCCCTTTTTAATGGAGGCATTGAGGACTGGATTCCGGCTCATTATGAGTGCTAATTTGCCACGAGGATGGTGCACCAGAAAGCACAGGTTCAGGCTCAAAGCAAAGCTGGTTGAGAGGCAGCGGGGACTTTTTCATGCTCGGCACATTTTTGATGGAGGAGAAAGAAAAGAGAAGGGAGGTTATCCTGGAGGTGTTTGATAAATGAGCACCCACCATCCAGCACTTTGCAGCCACCCACACCCAGGCCACTGTATCCCCACCCACCCCGGGCTTCTGATTGCCCTTTGAGGGCACTGTAATGTAGCATTCATGGTCATAATCTCGATGCATACACAGCATAGCAAAGCAGGGCAGGAGGCCCCGCCCCATGCTCCCCCGCTCCAACAGTGATGAAAAGCAAAGAGCAGGTGAGGAGTTCACATCTGTGCCCAGGCTTTAATCAACTTTCCTGCACACATGCAGTAATGTAAAACGGAGGATGAGAGGCCAATCCCGTCTCTGACACTATGACAACACCCCCCTCCCCCGCCCCCCGTCCCCCCCGTCCCCTTCAGCTGCCTTATCACCGACAAAGAGGAGCTGGGGGGGCAGAAAGCTTCTGGACCAGACTCAGGCTTTGTCACTCTGCGCTTTGACGTGCTACTGGTGTTGACGGACAAAGAGAACAGGAGCACCCTGGGTAGTCCACAAAGGGTTTGAGTTGGATGTGTCTGCAGGAGCTATTGCAAGTGATGTTCAGCCAGCAATACATGGATGAGATCCATGTGCGCTGTCACACTGGCACTGGCGTTGTATATCAGCGAGACACTTCTGGAGAGATGCCAGTCTGATGAGCTGGAAGCAAGGATTTTTTTTTATTTTACTTTTTACTTTTTTTCCCCCCTTCCCCCTCGTCAGCAGTGCACTTTGAGAGGGAAGAAAGAATCCTACATGCTCTTTAAGGCTTTTCTTTTAAACCAGATATGAGACAGAGACTGAGGAGGTCTTTTTTGTTGCATTAAAATGTGTGAAATGCGGATCACTGCAAAATGTCACTGACAGTCACGGTCACGTCCCCCACTTGCTTGTGAGCACAGACCTGAATTTTATGCCTTTTTTTTTTTTTTTTAAAAGCAACTTCCTCTGGCTGCAACTGAGGAAATTAGACCATTACTGTAAGAAAAAAGAACAGTGAGAGTTTGTGTGTGTGTGCGTGCCTGTGTGCTTGTGTGCTTGATTTACTATATTCGTGGGGTCCAAAAACCGGGGAATACAGTATACTTGTGGGGTCTGCATAGCCTTGTGGGGCCCAAAATGCTGGCCCCCACAAGGTTAAAGGGCTGTTTGAGGGTTAAGCCTTGGTTTTAGGATTAGGGTTAGAATTATGTTATGGTTATGGTTAGGGTGAGGGTAAGGGTTAAGGTTAGGCATTTAGTTGTGATGGTTAAGGTTAGGGTAAGGGGCTAGGGAATGCATTATGTCAATGACTGGTCCCCACAAAGATAGTGAAACAAACGTGTGTGTGTGTGTGTGTGTGTGTGTGTGTGTGTGTGTGTGTGTGTGTGTGTGTGTGTGTGTGTGTGTGTGTGTGTGTGTGTGTGTGTGAGTGTAGAGGGCCTGTGAGCAGCTCTGGTATGTGTGCTTATGTGGGATGTTTTATTAAAGGTGTCTGTCTATTGTGCTTTAAAAATGGAGCTTGCTTGACCTGCACCGCACAACCAAGCACTGTTGAAATATTTACCATCCGCAAAAATTGACACTTTGCCCGCCGTCCCCCCGATCAGTCATCTGGCCTGCGTGACCCTCGATTACTTCCACCCCCTGCCTACATGATCAGGCCCTGGTGGCTGCTTTTGTCCTTTTCCCCCTGTAATGTAGTATTTCATGCTTTCTTGCCCAATCTGCTCGATCAGCAGTATTCCCTCTGTCCCTCTGCACTTCCCCCTAGTTCACCCTGTCCATTTCCTCCCTCCATTGGTTTGACATACACGGTGCGGAGCGGAGAACTTGCTTTTTCACCGAGGTGGGTTCTGTGGAAATCTTAGATCATGGTGCGCTTATTGACTTTCTTTCGCCTCCCGTCTTTGAAACTTGTCTTTGAATAATGGTGAATAAAGAGAAAGCCCTATTATACCCCGTTCTCCTGCTCTTATCTAATCAAATCCATTCCTGATATCATATCAGTGCTGGTTGGGCCACAGATTGAACATAACTCCCTCAATGTTGACGGATACTTAACTGTCACAAAGTAATTATAAAACAGTGCGATTCCCCACAAAAATGATGAATTAAAGTTTTCCTAAAACAGTCAAGGGTAGAAGTTAATATGTAACACAAGGTTCCTGAATGAGATCAGATATAATCCTTTTGCTCTTTGCCTCCATCGTTGGATAAACAGAGACAATCTCTGAGCTCTTTTTATTTATATCCTTAAGACCGAACCCAAACCTTGACTCTATATTTTTCTTTTGAAGATCCCTTCCACGGATTAAGGTGCTCCTAATTTACTCAATTATCCCGTCCAGTCCAAGTTTGAAAAGTAAAGTGTGGGTTGCGAGGATTTTTCCAGCATTAAGTCGTCATGGAAGGGGCACGCTGGCCCAGTGTATTTACTGCCAGAGCCCGTGTTTATCCGACCTGATGCCTCTAATGCAGGTATTAATCTCCACAATGTGTTCTCCCTCCAATATGGGTCGTGTCATCTCTGGTTAGTGGAGTCTTCTGATGAAATTGTCCAAAACTCCACCGATCAATCAGGCTTGCCGAGGGATTGATTTTCTTTCATCTTTCTCGTCTTCTCTTTCTCTTCCTGCCCTTCTCGATTCCGAGGCCTCTGATGTTTTCTCAATGTAAGACGAATGTCGTGCAGAGGGTAAAAGAACGGCTTGCTTTGACCCACACCTACAAAACATGTTTTTTTTATTTTTTTTTTTGTTCTCAGCTTTCATTCTCTCCCACTTCATATCCCCTCTCTTCTCTTCAGAGAGAAGAAGCACCTCTGTTAGCTAGATGCGCTCCCACTCTATCTACATTAGCTCTCAATGTGGTCTGCTGAAAAACATTTCTCCAAACGGTAACGTAGGCCTTTCATTTCTTCTCTTTCTCTGGCTAAAGTATGCATTGTAGGAGCAGTAAAAAGGCTACGAGGCAGGCAGGTCTGCCCCCAGTTTCCCTCTCCGGCTCGGGACAGGACAGCTCGGCAGATCAACACCCCCCCCCAGCACATTTATATGGGCCTCACGACTTTCCCCATAATGAAATATTCACAGGTCACTGGTTCCCTGAGAAATGATGGGGGTCAGTCAATTGCTTTTCAGCGAGTAATTTTCTCCCCCTTCAGACGGCCCTGCTTGTCGTGTTGACAGTCATTAGCGCAAGAGGAAGGCTGGATCGAAGCGCAAGTGTGACACTTGTCAGACAGTAGCAGTCTTTAGCTCCTCTGTCTCTCTTTTATTTCCTGACACCTTTTCTTCTTCCATTTTATCTAGCTTTTACGCTCCTTTTTTGTGCAGCCTGCTGCTTTTCAGCTTGATAAATCATGCAACTGCAGTTTTTTCCTTCATATTTTTTTTTCCAGCCACTATTTTTCCTCTCTCTTTTTTGTCATGCTGGTTCATTCCATACAGGGATTTCCCTTCATGTTACTATGTATAAAAAAAATTAGCTGGCTACCGGTCTTCTAAATGTCCCTTTTTTTTACGATTCACTTTGAATCAATGCCGTCAAAAGCCAATCAAAAGAGACACTTCAGATTTGGTGATTAGACCTCTCGAAATCCCAGGGAAAGTTTAGCCAAGGCTCTTTTTTCTTTATGACTCGGCCTGACCTTTAAAGATATTACCGTTTGACATGATGAATGGTGCACAGAGGAGACAGAGATTTTCCTATTAAGCAGTTGCGGTGGAGTGAGATCACTTTCTTTCCTTAATCCCCCCCACCTATCTGTCCTTAAAGGGGGAAACAGAGTCATGTCAAGCGGTGACATAGTGTTAAAAATGATGTGGGGGTTGAATGGGGGTCCTCGCTGGTAAAGGCACCACAGATGGCTAGCCTGACCCAGAGGAAAACTCCAATTAGCTAACTGTAATGGCCGGGCCCCGTGCCTTGTGTCTGCAGGCAGCCACAGCGCTGACCCTTAGGCCTGCACGTTCCCTCTATCTGCTGCGATGTGATGGAAAGCTGCAGAGAAACCATGGCAATCTGTTTCCATTGTGTCAGCTGCCACATGGTAGCACTGTATTTAGAGCCTCAGCACACACATGCACGTCTGTGTACTCGGGTTACGTCAATATATGCGGCTGATTTTGGCACTTGATGTCACCAGGCAGGCTCATAGGATGCAAGCTCATTGTATTTCAAACAAAACTTGTGTTCAATTAAGTAGATAAGGGCCCGTAAGTTGTGAACTCTGCCGAGCAGGAGTTTTGGTCCAATTTGGTGGCTGTTCTGGTTGTTAGCCAGCAGGATAAAGTGTCCCAAAAACCAGTGAAATTTGCTGTAAATTGGGACATGGGCTAGAAACTTAAGTAATTAGTTTTTGGTGTGGATCCAAGATTTTTAAATGACTACTTAACATTTTCACAATGTTCTCATGAGCTACTGCCCTTTTTTTGGATTAAAAGCAAATGGCAAATGTATGTATAATTGTCTGTCACCGTGTGTACATGTATTTTGATCCAGATTGAACCTCGTCTCCTATCAGATTTAGAGGATTATGTGCAGCCTTAGTGAGGTATAGATGTTTTTTCGAAGTGCTTGTGATTGGACAAAAGCTTGTGTTTCTTATTGATTTAAATAAGTACCTGCATCGTTAATGGGTACTTGACAATAGTGGCCCTCCTATGGCTGCAGGTTGAAACTTACAGTATACTAACAGCATTAGTGTTTGAATATTACCATCTGGTAATGTGGCCTACATATTTTATTTTTTTATTTCTCCATTTGACTGTGGGAATATCTGTAATATTTGTTTACATTTTTCTTGCGCTCCAGTGCGCCAGTTTAACTGTTCATTTTGGGTCTGTTTATTATAAAACAAAGCACTTAGATTAAATTAGTGGGTTCGGTCACTTTGCTGTTAGAAGCTTCAAGCCTACCTGAACAGTTTTTTTGTTTTTCTTCACTGGTTTCATCTCTTTTACTGACTGAGTGGTCTCAGAAAACATTTGATAATCCTGTCTTCACACCATTTGTTATAGACTGACACGTGCACATAAAAGCAAACAGACCAACTCGTGCACAACCATTTATTACTCGCCCATCATCAGGACCAGACCGGGACAGTCAGACTGTGCCATGAAATCAGCAGGCTCCCAGCATATAGAACACAAAGTTGACCACTTTCACTTTATTTCCTTCTCTTCAGTTGCATGTCATGTATTTGCATTGCCCCAATGTCCTTCATGCTGCTACAGAATTCACACAAGCTCTTTTTGTGTCTTTGACAACATTATTTAATTTTGCAACTTGCTCATTTTCAGATTTGCAGCATCTTAAAAGTCTCAAATCCTTCATTAGATGCCTGAATAAAAAAACAATGCAGCAGCCTATTTTTTTTCCATAATGTAAATCAGTGTTTGTAATCCCTGTAGTTTTTCAAACAAATTGCTCACATTCGGTCCTCAACTGTCGTGATTTCCCTCTGAATAAAAACATGAAAACTTTGTTTACACATTAGTTTGGTTGCTTGTTTATTCATTCGTTACTTTTCCCTTTTAATTCAAGTGTTTGCTGAGTATGCAACCTCTTTTTCAGGCCTTACCCTGCAGTGCTCTCTCACAGCTGTTAACTCTCAGTCTCACTTTTCTGCTGATGGCAACCAAGCAGCTCAGTTAGGGGATAAGTGCTTTGCTGAAGGGCACGTAGGTTGGAGATGGTAACTTAGAGGGAAGTTAATTTACCCGCCAACACTTTACACGTGCAGAAAGCGTGCAGAATTATATCCAGCAGAAGAAATTCCAGGTTTCTGCTACTTCTGATAACAAATGTATCCCTCTTACTGAATACTAGATTTTAGGTATTATACAGTTAATGAAATGCATTACAATGAATGAGGTGTAATGTGAAGAATATAGCTATTCAAATTGGGTTTCCATCATAATAATCAGTTTTTTCTTGGTCTTAATTAAAGGATTAGGCTGGTGTTATTCTATATTTCCTTTATTTACTACAAATTCCATGAAAAGACCAAAACCAGCGATGTGTTGGCTCATCTTGTACTGCCAAGAAGACATACATCTTTCAAAATGGCTCAGTTTAATTCTTGTAAAAGGTTCAGTAATTTCCTAAAACAGCCGGCCACTGTAGCGTTAAGCAAATGCTACTTAAACAGGAGCAAATGGTGCATTTGTTGGGGACTATTTTCAGCAGTGGATTAATTCACATTTGGTGCTCTAGTGAGTATTTGGGGCAGCAGGAATGAGTCAAAACTGTGTGTGTGTGTCCATTCACGGTAATGAAGGAAGGAACATGTTGCCCGGTGCGGTGTGACAATACTTGTTAGTACGATCAATTCATTGTTGGTTTGGTCTTTTCATGGAATGTGCTGACTGTGAGAGAACTAAAAATATCACCACCAGCCTTATCTTCTAACAGAAACATTGCTACTTGTTATTGCAGCCTCATCCCTACTCTGCGTTTTGTCCTGAGCATATTGAATACAGAGAGAAGCCACCCTGCGGTTCACATCAAAATGTCACTCTCCTCATAATGTGCCGTGCAGTTTGGCCTCTGCGTCTGTTCAGGGGTGGGCGGGAAGAGCCGCTGGAAGCTCCATTATTACAAAGTTTTTACTTAAAAAAAACGAGTGGTGATTAATAAGGAAAGATAGATCTCTGCTTCCGCCCCTTTAGTTCTGTATCCCTCCTTTTTTTCCCCCTCCTCCGTCGAGGGGGCAGATGTTTATAAAGAGTAGATATTGCAGCGCACCAAAGACTCGATCAGAGCTGTTTGAAAGATGGTTTGATCTTGTTTAGATTTTGATAAACAGGACACTGTGTGTGTGTGTGTGTGTGTGTGTGTGTGTGTGTGTGTGTGTGTGTGTGTGTGTGTGTGTGTGTGTGTGTGTGTGTGTGTGTGTGTGTGTGTGTGTGTGTGTGTGCGTGCGCACTGATTATTTTACATGTAAAACATGGGACCTGCTGTGTATCACTATTACAGCTTGTGTCAACATGCAAACATTGCACAGCATCAATCTTGCACTCAGCACAAATGGAATGAGCTATTATGTTAAAAGCCCATTTGCCCGACATATTCTCACCAAAGATGGCCTCTCGCAGTGGGAGGAGTCTCATCCAGCTAGTATTGATAGGCTCATTGATTGATCAATGGTCCCAGGTGATTTATCGATTCATCTTGGTTCCAAATGAGCTACGAGTGCTTTTTTCTGCCTAGAGGAAAACAAACACACACACACACACACACACACACACACACACACACACACACACACACACACACACAAGCCCTGTAATGAGAATTCACTTTACCTTCGAATCTGATCTTTTTTTTGGGGAGGAGAGATGCGCTATTTGAAATTGAAAATGAAAATTGTTGCATGGTGTTGTGCTGTGAGATTTAGAGAAAGATTTACTCAGGCAAAGCACTTTACCCCATCACTGTACAAAGTCAATCTCCTCCTCCCGAGGTTTTAAGCAGAGTTTCGGGGCGTCCTTAGGTAGTTAAAAGTGCATCGACTGTGGATGGGCTAGTGGGATGTGTAGATTAATGCAGTGGAAAGCCATCCCTCAAAGTGCTTAGAATAATTAGAGTCAGGCTTCCAACAGAATGGGCATGTCACTGGAGGAAATTGTATTTTTATTTACTGTGTCGGGTCTCCCTTGGCCTCCCTCTCGCTCTGTCTCTGCCTCTCTCCATTTGTATGGCGGCGGAGCTCAGTATTCAGGAGCCGGGCGTTTCTCACAGTGTCTTAAAGGTGCTGTCAGCGCACCGTGATGCATCTCTTGGATTTGTATCTCTGCGTGTTTCCACGTGTGGGCGCACACCATTTGTATTCTGCTCGCGAATTTGTATTCAGGAGTGGATCCAGGTTCTCTAGGTGTACACATTCACCTATGTATTAGAGCTCGCAACTAGGTATGTAAATCTGCAGCATTAGCATGTGTCTGAACCTTTAAATGTTCATATATGTGAGGGTGTGTGTTTTTCTTCATAGAGTAGAGGTGAAAAGTAAACTAGAACATTGGCACAAGTACTGGGCTTAACTCCAATTCTAAGGTACTTGTACTATATTTTTTCTATTTCCATTTTATGCTACTTTATACTTCTAATACATTACATTTCCGAGGGAACTGTTGGCTTTTACTCCACTTCTGTATATGTATTTAACAGCTGTAGATACAGAAATAATTCATTAATGTAGTATTCACTGCACATTATACAGGGCTTACAGAAATATATACAGTGCATATATGAAGTATTTTCAAGTAGATCTGTAATTCATTTAGATCTCTTTTCAGCTTGATTCAAAGTTGTAGGGTTAAAAAACAATTGGAATGAATGTATATGTTTTACAGGCACACACACTAGAAGATGAATATAATCACTTATCAGTTAATGACCATAGATTGTGCACTACTTTCAACAATACATTGTTGCATTCATTTGAGCACGTAAAAGGGAATGTTAATCCTCAAGAAACATTGGGAAAACAGTAGGAATGTTGACCTCACAGTACAGTAAAGTGATTTCAGACACAACCCAAAAACATCATCAGTATACAATATGATCCATTGTTATAGATTGAACTGCCCAGTAATGCCTGAGTAATAGAAATAGTAATTTTAAAGGTGCCGCTTTTCCATCTAGTATTAGTAGAATTACTAGAATCTAGTATTATCTAGATGATAAAATACTTTTTTAATTGTAGTATTGCCTTCATAGATGATCTGCCTGTTTCCTCCACCACAGGAGTGTTTGTGTGGCTGCATGTTGGCTTGCACACCAAAGTGTTGAGGCATTTCTCATCTCAGTGCAGCGGACGCTGGTGGACAGCGAGGAGGCCATTGATAAATTGATCACAGTGGCATTGTGGAGTAGTGAGACATGCTCTAAATCCCTCCCCCATCGCTACACATCCCACGCACACACACACACACACACACGTGGCTCTGGCATCAATTATTGTGGATTGCGTGGTTGACAGAGTGTAAACCAGGTGCCGGCCCTCAATCCAATTAAAGAGATTTAATTGGAGAAAATAAATGGAGTGTGTCCACAAAGTGCTGGCCTACCCACATTTAGTAGATTTTTTTTTTTTTCTTACCCTTTTTGAAAAGTAAGGTTTTGTTTCTGAAAGAACGATTGAATCTAATAAAGCCTCAGAGCTGTTGCTTTTCCCAGACTGCCTTGCTCCACAGGTCAGTAATGCAAACAATCCAATTTCTCCCGTCTGGGAGCTGTACTGGCATGTAGAAATGGGATTATTATCTAGAATGGGCCCAGCAGGTGTTTCTGTGATACACTGTAATTTTAGGAGGGTGATAGTGTTTTGCGTGGTCCAGGCTTAAATTCCCAGAGATGCTTTTAAAAAGAAACATCTAACAAATAAGTTGGAAAATGTGCCACATTCCGGCCCATTAGCATTATCACCAAGCATCAGGCTTCATAACGAGGCCGTTTCGCGAACCGACTTCCTGTGCGTCAGCGAGTGGAGCGTCTGCAGTTGTCAGCCATCAGAGTTTGAGGAGTTTGTGGAGCTAAAGAGAGGTCTGAAGCGGTCAGGTAGCGCTCACGGTGGTCCCGACTTTTCCCCACGTAGCTCTTTTCTATCCAAATTTGTCCCTGGGGATAAGAAAGTGTGGCTCATCCCTGTCTGTCGCCATTCCACCCCCCCCCCCCCCCCCCCCACAAGGGACAGACATGCATAATTCAGGATTGTTATCCGTCAGCTGCTAACCTCCTTCCACCATACACACATTCGCACACGCACACACACACACACACACAGATCTGCAATGAAACGGTCTGACTGCACATCAATGATTCACCAGACAGCACCCCCCCCCCCCCCCCCTCTCCGTTGAGGGAATCATATGGAGCCGACAGGGACTCCACAAGCATGCAACTTTCTATAATTGGAATGAAAAAAGGGATAGTGGTGGAAATGCTGTATCAGGGATCTGGCGAGAGCAGCATAGGTGTTCAAACAGCCATTCAGCAGTGTCAACCAGCAGATGGGCAACCGGGTGCGTACCCCTAGCCCACTCGTTAGCCACTGGGACAGGAATCAGGAGAGGAAGTGAGAGGCGACGCAACGCCAAGGGTTTCAAGAGCTAGAAAACACTTCAGAGTTTGGATTCATCTCTGTGAAGAAGACAGATTTTAACTGTCTGAAATGCAGCAGCACTGGGACTGGAGACAGTTGCCTGAGCCTCTCTTAAAAAAAAAAAAAGAAAAATTCCCTCCCAGCTTCCTGCTGCGAGCATCTCTGTTTCCCCTGCCTCTTTATCCTCTAAATTCTCTTTCTCACTGCACTCACCTTCTTCTTTCTTAAACATCACAGGAAAAAATCAGCAGACAAGCAATTGTACAAGTTTTCTCAAGCTTTCAAGAATTACCACCATTTCATCATGGATAATCACAGTTAATAACCCTTCTCATTAAGGAGACGAGAATCACGGGTCATTAATATTGTTAATATCTTCTCCCTTTCCTTCTCTTCTATCTCTCTTATTGCCCCTCTGTGCGTGCCAGAGGGAGTGGAAACAAAAGGATGACTAAAAAAGAGCTTAGCGCGACAGTGATTAACCGATAGGGGTAGATGGACTGTGATGAATCAAAGTTATCTCTCAAATCTTAATAACTGGAATTAGCCCCTGATTAGATGAGCTTTGGCTACAGCGGGGAGTAGTCTGCATTTTCACTTCAAAGAATCCCGCACATGTAAACCTGTTCTTTCTTCCACTGCAAAGCAAATACAGAAGAAAAAAAAAATGTCAGTGAGGCAAATAGGCCAATGGAATACATCACAAAAGGGGGTCATAAGAGAGCAGAGAGCATGAAGAAAGGTAGAGATAACATAAACAACAATGTTACACCTGTTCCCCTCGCAGAATTCGGTCATTTTCGTGGCTTCTTTTCCGTTTTATCTGTCTTTTTCAGTTTTCCTCTTTTTCTAACATGCTCGGGGTCCAGTGGGAGGTGTCAGAGTCTCTGTGACAGGGTCATAATGAGAGTGGCACTCTCCTTCATTTGCATATGTTTGCCATTGTCACAGCGGTCAAGGAATGTCATGTCGAGATTCCTGCATGCTTAAGTAATGGCATTTTGTCCCCACGAGGACCTCTGGCCTCTGTATCATAATCCCAGCATGCGAATAGGGGGGAAAAAAAGAAGAAAAAAAAGAAGAGTGAATTAACATGACAATCAGCTGATTCTAAAACAAATGTTGGCATTTTTATCCCCCGCAGAATTTCAAAATACTAATCTGTATTCAGAAGAACAGTGCACTGGCATGACTGCACTGTGGAATTGATTTACGGGTTTATATGACCAGAATGCCAGAACATCCCACAGTTCAGTTATCGGTTTTCATTTCATCTAGGTCTTTATCTTAGTGATCAATAGCAATCTCACAGAAGTCGTTCAGTTTGGAGGATTTCTAATAGAATATATGTCAATATCACTTTGTTCAGACAACTTTAGAAGAACAAAAAAAAAGGAATGAGATGAAAAGTAGATTAAAAAGTTATTTGGTGTGTTTTTGATGGGGTCATAGCATCACGGTGTCTGTGCTGGCTAATAAATGAGCCTAAACACCAACGTGGATGCATCCCACAAGTTAATCCAAATTTTGACACCCAGTCTGGAGTAATTAGTCCCAGATGTAAATATCTGTTATGCAACAAAAGAGGCAACAGCACTGAAACAGACAATTATCTCCTCTTATGGCGTTGGCAAAATGCTACGAGTCTAACCATGTGTAACTGATGGCTTTTTCACAGGGCTTCTAGGCTTATTTGGATGTGTTGTTGCTTATTTATTTATCTGCGTTTTTACCATGCCGAGCCTGAGCCCAGGCGGAGCTGTGGCTGAGACAGACAGGTTCATTACATGTCACCGGAGTTCAAAGTGATCCTCTGTCTACTCTGTTTATTAAGTGGCGCTCCAGCGTCTCTGAGGTATTTTAACACTCGCAGTCGCACCGCTAAGAACAGTCCCATCTCGGTGCGAGGCTCCGTGTGCAGCGCCTCGCCTGCAACGTAATGAAGAAATCAGCAAGGGATTGGGGAAAATGAACTCTCTTTCTAATACCTCCATCCAAAGGCCGTGGAGCAAATAAGTGCTCCCAGTAACGAGGAAAACATATGTGACGTGGAAGCAATTAAGCCTCTCAGAAAAGAGCGGCAGAAGCATGCTCAAAATCTAAATTGACTCGGACGTGGAGCGAAGACACCGAGTGTTTATTTCCATGAATTGATTTTTCCACAAATGAGGTGGAAAAATGGAAAGACGGGAGTTTGCAAGGGAGGAAATGTGAGACAAAACAATAACCCTCTCCCCAGCCTATTTGAAATCATAAACCTGCTGTAGTGGTGAGGAAGACGGGGTTGTTTTATTTTGTTGAGGTGGGGGTGTGTTGTGAATCTGCATCAAATTGGGCTGCTTCTCCACATCTCTCTCTCTCTCTCTCTCTCTCTCTCCCTCTCTCTCCCCCTCTCTCCCTCTCTCCCGACACGGTGCTGTAATTGGTTGACTGGGGGGAGGGGAATAGCTGCTGCACCAAATATGTGCCTCATCATGAGAAACTCAGCTGAAGGTGTTCTGTTGTTGTTGTTTACCTCTTCTGAGTTTCTCTTTTCTGGCTCACCTTGGATTCACTAGTTGGCATGTGGTTGTAATTAACACCCGCTGCAGCCTCTGGTGAGTGTTAACAGAGAGACTTGGAGTAAGATTATGTGGCTTGCCTAATTATAATGGACCCGGCTAGACAGCCTTTATTTATGCGCCTTCAAGACAAAATGAATGCCAGTTGCCAGTGGAAATCATCTCAGGCTGTCTTTTTCACCCGCCTGCCTGACTTGTCTGTGTGCGGGGTACAATTAACGGAGCGTCAGCCACAGAGCCGGGGACAACAAGAGGCTTTCATGCAGCTGGCTGGAAAGCACTCAGTGTTTCGTTTGTGTTGCGTCAACTGATTGCCGCACGTTGGCCTCCGCTCAGCTGCGTTACGCTTTTCACCATAAACTCTGCTCGGCTCATTTTGTGACGGCCCAGCGGGATTTGTCACAAGTTTGCCACTGTCACTGTCAGGAGGTCATTAAAACCGAATGAGCGTTGTTTCAGAGAGGAACGCTCAGTGCACAACGCGGCAGATGAGACGAGGACCATTTTAGTGCACTAAAAAGCTTAAGATCCACTTAGAAAATGTTGTGTCATCTGTAATCTGACAAAGCAAGTAGCTCGTGTACATTTTCCGTGAAAGAACGAGACAGCGATGCTTTATGTTAAGTCAACGTTGAACTATTCATGCGGTTTGGATTATGCAAGAACACTGCAGAGCTGTTCATAAATCTGCTTGAATTGCTTAGTGTATAGAATCAGGAAGAACGCTCCTTGCCTGAGACTATATGTGTCACACAGTAGGAAAGGTGTAAAGTAGAAAGGCCTTCTCTGAAAAATGATCCAAGCTGCGTGTGACTGAGCCGAAGCCATAAAGCTGCCCACTCCATCACGGCAGAGATCGCTGAGATTGATCAGCCCGCTCCAATTTGAGTGATTTCCCTCCGGATTTAATGCAGCACAATTAGTCGCCTGCTGTATTTTGCCTTTGCGTTGCTCTTTGACCCTCCGTCGCAAGTATGAGTCAGTGCGGCACTCTGCCGATATGAGTTCCTCCTAACAGCTCTAGTATTTGCACAGCCCATCTCCTCTTGGCCTCTCAACACCGTCCCTCTCAGCACTGCTAAAGAGGATCACCGAATCGCTGGCAAGCAGCCAAGACGTACCTGCTGAGATGGAATATAGCTTTGGCCATGTGCACGGGGGCTAGCCAGTAAAAGCCTCTGTCTGAGTACTGTATGCTGGGGGTTTCTCTCAGACTACCAGCCTCAGCAGTGGGCATCACCACGAGGCCTTTCTTGACCTCTTTGGCTCCTGACGCCGACTGTAAAAACAAAAACTCTGCTCTAAAAGTGATCTCCTTAAGTAAGGGTGTCCAATCCAATTTTACACAAGGAGAGTGCTTAAGATTAGAGATAGTGTTTTTTATTGTGCTCTTCAGTAATGGGAGTAGAAAGGGTGAAAGGAGAGATGGAGGGAAGGAGGGAAAGAGGAATGAAAAGGATGGGAGATCGATAAAAGCTGCTCTCTCTGGTTGCCTTTATTCTTCGTTGTTTGTGCCCGTGGAGACGAGGTTTTGGCGGCTCATGGCAGCAGGCCATGTAAGGGGGGGGGCATAAAAGTGCCGCAAAGGGACCTGCTCTTTTCCCATAAACAGGCCTGCAGGTAGAGAAACACTCGCCCAGGATCCCAATATAACAATGACTCATATGGCTCATTCGCAGCCATAATGAACAGCAATCTCTTACAGTGGAATGAGATGTGCTGTGTACCTGACTGCTTTGCCATGAAGGGCTTTTTATTAGGCAGCATGGGTTATCTTGACAACGGCGAGTCAGCCCCAGCGAAGAGGGCGCGTGGTCGCACTGGGACGAGCACAACTCCACTGATTTGCACAGGCCCTTTTTTCTTCTCCCAGTTCATTTCCAGTTGAATAACTCGTTTGTCACAAACATCAGAGGAAGGCGAAGATCATACGAGAGCCAGTGTTACTTTGTGTTTCACTAATGAGGCCTGTACTCTCCGCCTCCTTGATGCTACAACGCTTAAGTAGTTTTCGTTTCTCCAATACTGCGCTCCAGGCTGTTATCTTGTTTGTGTGTCACTCGGCTCCGTCTCAGTCCTTTGCACTTGTTTAAGGCTCAAGTCGCAACAGACCTGACACAGATGCACTGGCCTGTATGCCTTGCGAGTGTAACTATTCAGATGTCTGACCCAAGCGAAGAGGGAACACTCAAAAGGCAGATGATGATTTAACAAGTTTAGTAGAACATGTCATGACAAATGCAGAACTCAGGCATGAAGAAGAAACAGTGTCCAGCACTGCTAGTGAGAAAAGTAAACTAAATCACAGATTCCCCAAAACCAAGGAACTGTCATATAAATAGCTCGAGCAAACAAGAAACTGAAAGCGAAAGATCTCTTACAACTTGCTCATCAGAAATAGACAGAATAAAGCACCCAAGAGAAATTGGGTATGGTTAGATTTTTATTTCATCACACCATGGCTATATACAAGCTAAGAATATAGTCAACACCACCTGCTGATCAACGCCACAGTCCAAGTCTACATTCTCACAGTGTGATGGTTTACATTAGTGTCCTGAGTTGAAGTCTTATCCTGGTTTGATGATATATTGGATATGACATTAACATGAAACACAAAGGAACCTGGTTGTTTAGTTCTGTGCATACATGATTCCACAGTTTTTGACCGTCTGCATTGGTGCATGTGTGTCTCTGACACCTACACATCTCAGCCACTCACTCGTTTTTTTCCCAACTCAGTCACCTCAACAGTTATCTCTACATGTGAATGCAGAATCTGTAGGAAACGGGACAAGATTTTGTTATCAGAAGCATTCTGATTTCCGTTTGTACTCCAGGTAGTATGGACCTTTTTCACAGCAGGCATTTTGACTCGTCATAGTATGAAAAGCACAGCTGAAATTGATAACCTTAACGATGGCTCAATTCCATCAAGTGTCCCAATAAAGCTATTTCAGTGAGTCAGCATGCACAATACCAGGGCCTCTCCTAAGTGGAAAACAGTCATCATTAATGGTTTTGAATACACCTGTGCTTTTCCTACTATGACATGTCAACATGTCTGCCGTGAAAAAGGTCTATTGACCCATCACGTTTTAACAGGCTTAGGTTGCACGCAGGTAAACGGTGACTGTGTGTACAGGAACTCAATTGGACCCGGTGCACGGAAGAGGAAGCCTTGGCCTGGCTATCCGCTGGCTACACCAATTTGAAATTTGATCTCTGGCTACCGTGACACTGTTGCTTTACCACTTTGCTGAATTCTGCTTCAATATCTAATCACTGGTTATGCAAGACACAACAACGCAATACAACTTCATCTTCAGCCTTTCACCCTTATTTTAACATGTCAATCATAACATTCTGATTTATTAATCAACCAAAATTGTAGGTTGACTTGAGAACACAGCTGTGCACATGGCAGAGAGTAATCAGAAAACCAAAGTAGCACTGTTTTGGTGGGGACATATTGCTTCAGGTACCAGTGAGGAGATAAATATGGTCCAGGAAGTCCAATGTGAGTGATACATCCATGAGCATGAAGGGGTATCAGCGGGAAAAACACTGCATAGCTGTTTATAATACAACAAAACAGAATTTTACAGCTTACTGCGACAATCATTTTATCCCCAGTCTCCACAGTTGTGAGGTATATATTAGAAAAAGCGGTGGCATCACAAAGTAATCTACCAGCAATGTATGCTTGCATGTATTTACCTGGCCAAAGCAGTGTGGTGCAGGGTGACTGTGCAATTTGCTGCGGCAAAAGTTGAGACAGGTTAAAGCTCTTTGTAGCATGACCCTGTGTTGTGTTCCCGGAGGCCTCTGCAGCGAGACCTCTACTCCTAATGAGTAGTCTGTGTTGTGACAGCCTCAGGTGCCACAGTTTCCAAATTAAATCTGAATAACCGAGCTAACATAATGAGGTTTCTCATAACTGGGATAAAGGTTTATCCCTAATTCTGAAAGCAGGATGTATATGATGATGGTTTTTTTCTGATCATAACCCGGTATTAGTGTAAACATACTCAGTAACTCCACAGCAAATCCTTAAAAAACAAACAAAAACTTAAAAAAAAAAAAAAAAAAAAAAAGAACATATCAGGACCAAGGGCGGCGCTCCTGACAGGGACTAACCGTAAAGACATAACTGAAGCTTTGATCTCCTTAATGACACGAGCAGTGTTTGATGTACAGTCGAGCACAGAACCTTTGTGTTTCCAGGCTGCTGAGCTTTCAGTCTGCTGGACTGCTGAACGCCGATGTGTTGATGGGTTTGCTCAGGCTGGTTAAAAGGAGGACACGGGGTCTGCTCGTACTTTCAGTTGTCATACCGGGAGGTGCATGTTTTTTTTTTTGTTTTTTTTTTAGGTAACCAACCCCATTCTCCTTTTTTAAAATGGGCACTTAGAAGTTGAAAATTGCCAACATCAAGAGCTTGCTTGAATTAGGATGCCCCGCAATGCAAGTGTGTTATATAATGCCATGACTGGAGGGAGAGGAAAAGTAGAGCACAGAGGTAGAGATTAAAAAAAGTTTCTGCATAAAAAGAGAGCGGGGGGGCGCATGAAAGGGAAAAGGAGGGAGGATGGATTGAGATAGAAATACAGTGTAATAAAAAAAAAAAAAGAGAAGGGGGATTTGGTCAGGTCTACTCCTGCAGCCTCGAGACCCAGCAGGCTACAGGAAGCTGGTCAATCCCTCTCCTCTCTCAAGGCTTCTCTCTTTTTTCATTTAGATAATGGAGCATTTCCTTAATTGGCAGAGCACAGTTTAGGCCGAGGTTTGTTTGCCAACACGTCAGAGTAGAATTATTTCCACTACATTTACAGCATGGTGTATGCTCGTCTCTCTCATTAAAACCACAGCCTCATCCTGCCCAGATAGAGCTTTCTGTGAAAGTGTGCAGAAAGAGGCCAAACACCAGAGCAGTAGCGGGAAAAAAAAAAAGAGAAGAGTATAACACATTTATATCCTATCTCACCATCCTCATCCAGCTTGTAAAGGAAGAGACAGCAACTTCTCTATCGGTTTACTGTTATTGTTTTTCTCCAATCATAAACCTTTACTTCTGGGTGCCTTTTCCTCCTTTCTCTCTTATCGAAAGAGTTATGCATTGCGCTCGCATGATCTGTATCTTTAAATTTGATTGAGGTTATTTGCAGGGGGTGTTATTGGATTTCTGTGTTATTGTCTCACCTTTTCCCTCAGAGTTTTTAATGTTGAGATGGATATCCGCTCCAGCAGCACTGATCTCACCGTTCTGCTCATTAGTCTGGATTCGCAGAGCCTAGTGCTTCGCAACAATAAGACATGCACTTCTGTAGTCCAGCTATTACTGAGTTTAACAATGTGCACCAGCAAGAAAAGTCCATTATTACTGCAGCTCATCATCTCAAGCATCCGCACGCGACAAAGGGTCTGTGAAAGTGCTTCATTGCAAAGGGCCATCTATCACTTAAGTCAGGAGCAAAGCCTAAAAAACATATGTGGTGCAGATACCACATACTGTGTGTTCTGGGAGCATATGGAAGAATGAGAGCTGTACAAGAGTTGACTAGCGCTTGTTTGTTTTTTTTTTTAAACTTTTGTAGAGTACCAACTGCAATGTGTCTCCAATTAATATTAAAAACTGTCAAGTACCAAAAGGCACCTGACATCTGGAAAGAATGAATCTTGGTCCCATCCTTATCATTCAAAGAATAGGTAAACAATACTTTAGCTAGTTTTAAACATAATGTTATGTTGCCAAGGTTCTTGTACAGCTACTTACAATAAACCTTGGTGCATTTGAGATTTCAAAGAGGTATCAAAAAGGACAAATCGGACGAGTATTCTCATTTTGGCGGTGGTTACAAAAACTCCAAATAAAACCCTGAGAAACAAAGGCAGGGATAGTGAGCGGTATCATGACGTGAGACACAGGTTAATGTTTAAAGTAGGAGCGTAGAGCTTGGAGAGGGAGCAGCTGCTGCTTTAACAGACCTGTCATTAAAATCAAAGGCCCTAATCAAAATTGTATCAATTAATTGATCTTTCCTCTTGTGCTTTGCCACAAGTGCATTTGAGATTCCCCCTGACTCTTGCCCCTCCAACATCGAGCCATGCTCTACAACATAAACTGTGTTCATTAGCAATGATCAAGGCATTCTCTAATCCAAGCTGAGATGTGATATGATGGCTGTTTCCCCCTGACTTAGTTGGTTTGCAGGACAACTCTTCCCCAGTTGCCTTCTGAACCTGGGGGGGGGGGGGGGGGGACTCGCACGTCTTTCATGTTGCTTGTACGAGTCAAACAATGTACTTTACTTTCATCTCAACTGTAGTTCTAACACTTGCCTCCTGTTGTGCGTTTCTCGCAGGGTAACCAAGAGGCCACCAACCCCCCAGAAGCGATGGCCCAGCCGTACACCCCAGCCCAGTACCCACCTCCCCCACAGAATGGCATCCCCGCAGAGTTTGCGGCACCGCACCCGCTTCCAACCCAGGACTACAGCGGGCAGAGCCGGGTTCCCGAGCATGCCATGACCCTCTACACGCCCACACAGACGCACAGCGATCCGGCCGGCACTGACAACAGCACACCCGCCATCACCGCCACCACGACCGCACCGGTCAGTGTCCTTCATCATCTGCAAACACTGTTCTCAACACGCTGTCAGCAAGTAAAAATATATTATTATCACTATTTTCTTATTTTTTTTTTTTTTTTTTTTACATAACGATGATGTCTAGAGAAAATGTATACTGTGTATAGATATATATGTGTATAATTTTCAAGATCTATTTAAAATGGCTTAATTGTAATTCTATTCTATGTATGTTTTTACCATTATCAAGAGACAAAAGTTAACATGATTGGTGGCTTTTATCTCACACTAGTTTGACTGAAAAGCTAAATCTTCTTTTTTGTTGCTACTTGTTTCCCCTCCCTGACTTTAGATTCACAGAGGAATGTTGGCTTTTTTTCTGCCACTCCTTCACTCTTTCCATCGTCTGCCATTGCCTCAAACCAGAAAGCTTCAGCACCATTTGTGCTGGAAGAAAATCAGCTCTCTTCCTGTTTTGTGCAATAAAGCAACATCTCTCTGTATTGTAAAGAAACACCGAAGATTTACAGATTTGTCATAAATCCAGTGTTAAAAGCAGTTTAGAGGAGAAGTATCTTGCCGTCAGTTTAATATGGAAAGAATATAGCCTGAATATTTACTAGGGCTGTCAGCATTAACGCATTAATCGCAATGCGATTAAGGATGGAGCATAATGCGTAAATTTTTTTTAATTGTATTAATTGCATGCCGCCATTTATTAATTTATTTTCACTTCACTCTGCTTTGCGTCGTACCTAACAGGCTACTACTTTGCCGTACTTCCTCGTAACACATCCTGCTGCTGCAGGAATACCAAACGCGGATTTCAGCGGCTTATTCCGGTGCCACTGATATGTCTGCACTTCTCTCTGATGCTCTGAAACAGACGTTACAGGCAACAGAAACACCGCTGCACATACTATACTCGACAGCAGCTAACGTTAGCCTACCACTAGCTAGTAGCTGGATTAAACACTGTTACAATGCTGACAGCTAACGCTAAACGGTGTAAAGTTTGTCTGTATTTCACTGTAGAGGATTCCGACACCGGGATGTAACAATCTGCAGCTGCTGTTCAATGAGACTGGTAATTTACCTCGTGCTGCATTCAAAGTTGTTGTTAAATGCCCTTTTCCCATCTGGTGGTTGTTTTTGTCATTCAACAGCTATTTACTAGTGAAATAAGTTATTGTTATAGTGATTACATTATTATTAAACATTTAATTTTGACAATATGGCCTAAGCAATAAACAAGCAATTCTTTAATGTCGCCAACTGTTTAGTACCCTTCTTCTTTTTAACTTTCTTAAAAAGTACCGCTTCTGGCACCGGTAACCAAACCAAACAATACCCAACCCTAATATTGACTCTAGATTCAAATGTGTGACTAGATTAAATATATAATAAACAAATACAAATCTTAAAACAGTTAAAATAGTCCTGAAATGCAAAATAATAGAATTTTAATCATGTGATAAAACATGCGATTAATCGCGATTAACTATAGAAATTCAAGGATCGCGATTAAGAAAATGTAATCGTTTGACAGCCCTAATATTTACACAACATTTCAAAAAGTAAAATGGTGATGAAATAATAACTATTATACATGCTTTTAATCAAGGAATATCTGAAGAGACTTCAAGAGACATAATTTGTCTTAATTTGCAAATATGATCCTTTTGTATTGTTGTTATTTTTATATATATATATATATATATATATATATATATATATATATATATATATATATATATATATATATATATCTCAATTATTAATTTTAGTTCCATAAGGTTTATCCAGAGTTGCATTTGGAAACTTTGCACTTATACCAGTGGAGTTGTAATGGAGTACATCTATGCCCCCACCCTAGATACACATACCACTTCATACCACAAGTGATTTCACATTTTTTTATATTTTTTTATTTCAGTTGACAATTTGGATGTTCTCTGCATTACCAACACAAAAATGACCTTTCTTAATAAAAAGTGAGGGTTGAGAGTAGAAGTAACGCTGTGAGAGTGAGATGATCATTTATAAGCAGCAGAAGACTGATTTCATGGCAATGCTTTGTGCGCGATGTAGGAGGTGTATTTGGCTAAAAATATAATCATAAAATGAAAGTGCATTTCTGAAGAGCCCTTAAAAAACATGTAAGCCTGTGCCGTTTCATTTATTTGCATGAAGGAGATGTAACATGCTGTAGACATGAATGATTCAGGATCTCTGAAAGGAGGACACGCCCTATTCTCCTCATCTTTTCGGTCGGTTAAAGTACCAAAGGAGAGATGCACTTTTCTCCGTCAGCCCAAACCAATTGCTGTTGAGTCAAATCAGCTAGTTGTTTGTTATTGCATGCAAATGTTTGAGACGTTCCTTTAAATATAGGACAGTAACTGTACCAGGACCTTATTATACTTCTTTTTTTACACTAATTTTCCCCTCACCATAAGATTGCATATGTTTAAAGAATTGGCACCCTGAGTGGAAAACAAACCCCTGGCAATGCTGCATGCTGAGATACGCAGCTTGGGACTGAGTGAATTTCTAAATTATATATTATGCATTTCATTCTTGTGTACTGATATTCTGATATGAAATAGCTTGACCTGAGATTTACCTTCACAAGAGGCGGACGTAGATAAAAGGGACAGCTTAGCTCCGAACTTTAGAGACTTGTCTAGAAAGACGGATAAGGCTGGCAGAGATGGGAAAAAAATAAGACCTCCAGACCTTCTTTTCTCCTTTAGCATGAAAACAGCTGCTGGGAGGGGTCACGGCAAGGCCACAGCCCTCTTGAGAGGGATATGGGTCACTCATAAAGAGCATTGTTAATAACTCAATTTTCTGAGCCTCACAATTACCGTACAGCTACGGACATTTGGCGGCAGAAAAGTGCTTATACGGCAGAAGCAGAGCCATAGCGCTGCATAGCGTATTACCATCAGCCTGTAATGTAGCAATGTTTGATTTGAAGATTTGTGTGACACTCTCCAACTGCTCCACAGTTATGCGCCATACTTACAGTAATGGCTGACACACAAGAGAGTTTAAAGTGAGGAGAGACTTGGCAGGAGGTTTAGCCTCCTCCTCCTTCCTCTTCCCCCTCCGACACCGTACACCACTCCTCCACTCGCTATCTCTCACTGTCTCCCCTCTCTCCATTACGCATTTGATTTCATTTCATCTGCTCACCCGCTGTGAAGAAAGCCCAGAGATGGTGGCCATGGAGAGATGAGAGCTCGCCTTACTTTCCTTCGTGCTTTTCCTCCTCTCGCGCCGTCCTCGCTTTCCCTCCATCTCCATTCTCTGCATCCACGCTCTCCCCAAATCCACCCATCTTTTCTGAGCGAGGACAGAGGGATGAGATTAGTGGGGTGTAAACAGAGAGTCTAATCCTCAGGGGCCGCTGGTGTAGTGTCACCCACCGCTGAGTTCCCCAGCTTTAATGACAGGCCCAGCCTGTTTGCTCTGGGTGCCACAGACGGGCCCGGGTGCCTTTGATTAGGGCACCCTGCAGAAACACAGATTGAGGGAGCAGATCAGCTACTAACTGCGACTCTTCCCCCCCTCACCCTCCTCCCTAGGCTCGACTCTGCTGCGCTCAGCTCCTCTACCCCACGAAGACGCTTTACTCTGCACATCTTCTCGACTTAAAGACTTAAAAAGAGTCAAGAGAGAGTGAAAATTCAGTGAAACGTATGGCTTCTGTGTGAATTCCCCGCAGTGAGCGGAGAGTGTGTATGTTTTAATGAGGTGCAGGGACTCTCTTTGCTTGCCTCTCTGTTTCTGTCTGTGTCAACCAGTCCCCCGTCTATGCTGGGAAGGTGGCGTTGTCCAGAGCCAGACCTCTGGGACCTCGCTCTGTGCCATGTTCAAACAAGCTGACTTGAAAGCAGGCGACTTGAGGAAGAGAGGCAGCCCCCAACTTTTCTCCAAATCCTTAGAGATGAGGGTAGCAGAGGGCTGCCAGGGAGCTCTGCTGGATGAAAAAAAAAAAGAAAACTGAGCTCGTTATCTGGCTCATTTCAAATAGTCTGAGGTTTGGTTGAATTTCATGAGTAATCATTCTCTTTTCAGATAACAAATTAAGGCAGTGGCGTTGGGGCAGCACTCAATTCCAGATTTTTCACAGCCCGTGTCAGCGGCATGAAGACTTTCCGAAGGGTATTCTGGGGGACTGTGATAACATAGACACACACACACCAACACACAAGGGCATGTGGAAAACACGTGCGAGCACTTGCAAACATTCACACATACGCGCACGCACACTCATCTCTCGTGAGCTGCGTTTAAGGGATTGAGCCTCCATCAGGGTGTAGCTTTCAGAGGCGGCGCTGATGGTAGCATGTAGGCCACCATTAAAAAGGGGATGACTGTGTTATCTGGAAGTGAGAGGAACCGCTGATTTTCCACCACTGTAAATTCCCATTTTAAAGATATTATAAATATCTACAATCCTCTCGTGGATCATTTAAAGCAACACCAAAGCACTTTTCCTCTTCGGTCCCCCTACAGGATGGAAGCGGAATTGTCCATTACCGTAACCATCATGTCTCAGTCGAACTATCCAATCCGCTACCCGATCTGGCAAACTTGCATAGTGCGGTTATAGCGCCGCTCACCCTGTTAGGAGTTGATGAACCACTGATACGATTTTGGAAACATTTATTTTAAGGTACAAAATAATCTTTGGTGTTGCTTTAAACAGTAATGCTGGTGTTATTCTATATTTTTCTCATTGTCAACAAATTACACCAAACTAACAGTGTTAGTCCGTCTCTCAAAACGTTCGGACTTCTCTTCCCTGTCTGTGCCTCTAAATCTTTAAAAACACCTCACAGGTATGTTATTTCATTAAAAAAAAAATACGCTCAGTAATTTCGTAAAACAGCTGGTTACTGTAGTTTGTGTCAAACAAACAGGAAAAAAACAGTGACTATATTGTGTACTATTTTTTGTTTCGTATTAACCCTCATTTGCTCTAGTCAGCAGTTGTCGCAGCAGGACCGTGTACGTCTGTGCGATACAGTGTGTGTGTGTGTCCGTGGTAGTGAAGGATCATGTCTGCCAGGGCAACAGTTTGGCAACAACAACAATGGAGCTCTATGGCACAGAGGAAGAAGATATATCAGGCTCTGAGACACACAATACTTGTTGGTAGATATATTCACTGTTGGTTTGGTCTTTGGATGGGATATGTTGACTGTAAAAACTAGGTGTGTAAATCTTCACTGGTGTCACAATTCGATTACGATTATCCTGTCGACGATTCGAATCGATTCGATATCCCGATGCATCACCTCCTCAATATTATTATATATCGCTACACATGGTTTTCTTCAACAAATTCAAGCAGTCACATATACAGTATATGAACTCCTCTTTTTATTGTATCTGCTCATAAAAAAAGACACTTCCTGAATGTAGTGGAGTCTGAACACAGCAGACAACAGGCAAAAAACTCAACAAGTAACATCATTAGGCATTAATCGGTTATGGTCTGTCACTGCATCGATGCAGAATCGCCCAGGTCTGCATCGCGATGCATCGATGCAATGATACAGTTCAACACCCCTAATAAAAACAGATACAGATTATCACCAGTTTTATCATTTTAAAGACACTAAAGGTTAATGGTTTGTCCATCAGTTTGTTTCAAGTTTCAGTGAAATCATGTTTTTTTTTCTGTCAGTTTACCATGGAGGATACCTCTACATACTACAATACCCATAAGCCTCAGCCACCGTTACTAAAAGAGCCAGTCATTCTTCGTTGCAGTTGGGACCAAAACACTGCACCGTAGAATTCATCCAGAAGCTCAGTGATGCTTCTCACTGAAATGCACCTGTAGTTGACTTCTCTCCTTTAGTTTGTATATATCCTCGCGTTTAATCAAAGAACCAGATCTCTTCTAATGCAGTTGCTCATCTTTTGCATTGATAATAATAATTCAAGTAGGAGAGTTTAATGTCTATCCAAGCCAACTGTCAGTCACCTAAAGTTGTCTACGCAGACAATGTTACAGCTCAGTACTATCACGTGAACGCCCAAAATAACTCCTGCCTTTCGCTGTTTTATATAAATCGGGGGAGGGTGCACACTCCCTGCTCTCTCAGGTGATGAAGAGGACATATTTGCAGCTTCTTTAGATAAAGAAAACAAACAGTGGAAGACCGGGAGAGGAAAATAATGAAATAAAGCTCAGGCATTATAATTCTCTTCAGTATCCCCCCCATTTAATCGGATGTAATCTACCTGCTTGGCAGCATTCCAATCAGATAGTTTCAATTATGCTCTTGTAATGCCACTCTGTGAGGAGGGGGAAAGTGCTGAGCAGAGCACTTTGCAGGCGATTTGCAAATAACAGCAAGGGAGTCTTTTAGAGAAATGACTGAACAGGAAGCCGAAGAGTTGCTGGAGTTGACAGCTCTCTCACTCTCTGGTTTGCTGGGTTTAGCGGTGACGGCGTGTTTTGCATCCCACCTCCTCCTCTTCCTCCTCCCCGTGACAGCAGCTGTCGGGACAGTAAAGTGCCACTGAAGGTGGCCTCCTATGGTAATACGGAGGTAATTATTTTCCACTGCAAAACCACCATCTCACAACCTAGGCAGGCAGGTTGGAGCCATGGGAGCGATGCGCTGAAGCTGGCATCCTGGATCTCAGTGACACTCCAAGTTATTGAGTTAGTAGTATGCAGTCTGGTGTGCTCGGGAGTCAGCAATTCAGCATTTGTGTTCTCCGTATGTGTATTTGCCCCCGATGTCAGCGTGCTGCTGGCCTGTCTGAGCGCCGAGTGAAAGTTAATCTGGATGTTTGCAAATGCGTCTGCGCTTGCCGTGATAAAAAGCCAGACAGACAGAGCTGGAGGACAGCGGTGCTCAGTAGTCTGGTAACATACGCTAAAGGTTGATAGTGTCATGTGTGACCGATGAAACAGATTGACCCGCGGGGCTCTGGTACCTTGTCACCCTCTACGGTCCCAGCATCTGTCTGCAATGTGTCACCCCCGGGGCCCAACATGGCTACTCAGGCTATTAACCTCCAGCACGCGAGGACACGGCAGAGTTAAGACCCCTCCGCCTGTCTCTCTGTGTCACAAATCCACTCCTTACCAGCCGGCCGGCCAACTCTGTTCATTTTCCGGCCCCTGTGTCCTTCGCCACTTGTTACCCTCTGGTCCGGAAGCCGTCAAGCCCAGGCAGGACTTAGGAAGCTGCCACTAACTTGCCCTACCTGGATGGCTGCAGGGGAGACAAAGTGGGACCTTGAATCAAACAACTGTCACTGTTAACAATGTATGTCACCATCTCTGAATGGGCCATAAAAACCAAATAAATGACGGCCATTACAGTGGAGATTGTGATTATGATAATGAGAATAATAAAGGCGATCATCATTACGATCATGATGATAATGATAATACTGTGATGATGAATTATAATGAATAAATCCCTACCCCATTTCCTAAATGGTGGGAAATGTATCACTAAGAGTGGCCTGCAGCCGTGTGACAGCCTCAGAGCAGTGTGTGTGTGCGTGTGTGTGCGCGTGTGTGTGTGTGTGTGTGTGTGTGTGTGCGTGTGTGTGTGTGTGTGTATGTGCGTGCACCTGTCATTTGAACCGTTTGTTCTCCAGCAACAACCTACTCCCTTTTCACGTCTGTATCTCAGTACAAGATTGTGTCTGTGTATGTGACTTCCCAGCCAGTATAGTGTGTTTGCCATGCTCAGAGAGCACTTCCCAGGAGACCTTGCAGTTTACATATCACATTCAAACAGCTTTTGTGCTCAATATCTGCCACTTCTACTCTCTCATTTCTCATCCTTCCCTCCTCTGTGTGTTTCTTTATTTAGTCCCTTTCCGAGTGACCGGCACTAAATAAGGCTTTGTTTTTGTTCATTTGAATCATTTGCAGACTGTTCCCACCACAAAGACCCCAGCACTGGCTGTTTGTTCAAAACATGCTAAAAAACAGGCGTAATGTTTCCCTGATGAGTGACCTCTTGTGATCATGCAAGTAATTCCTGTCCTCTGTCAGACGCAAAGGTGGAAGTAGTACGACGCTGGCATAGATTTGCTAATCAGGCGATGGTTTTTAAGTGACTTTGACAGCATTTCTTCACTTCCTGTCTCTTACCAACAGCCAACTTTTCTATCGTTTAACCATGACTGGCTCTCCACAAAGTTCAAATATAAAGCTAAATAAGTAACTCTTTTCTATGGTTGGTTGTTTTATCAGTACATAAGGAGAAATAGAAAATGCCAGTGTGTGGTTTTAAGGTGCTGATATTTCTCATATTACAAACAATGGTTTATGCATCTGCTCAGTGCTTCTGTGCAGTGTCTCCAGCTTTAGAGTGGGTTGCCAGATACGGTCGGTAATTACAGCCTTAAGTAAACAGTAGGTCTGAGGCTTGATGGTACCAAACCTGGCAACCTAGTAGATCTGAAATACAATCTAAGATCAAGTAGATACATACTGTATGATGTTCCACAAACTAAAACAGAGTTTGGCAAAACTGCTTTTAGCTACAGTGCTCCAACTTCATGGAATGACTTGCAAAATCTGATAAAACTGCAGGTTTTTATTTCACATACCGAATTCAAGTCCTACTTAAATCAAATATATCAACATGTCTGCGCTTGTTTTCAAAATGTGTTCTGTTTTTATTTCTCATTTATTTTTGCAGTCCATCCCTGTTTGTCTGTTATTTGCTGTCTGTTAAAGTGTATCTTTTATGTGCGGCCTTCTTGGCCAGGGCCCACTTGTAAAAGAGATTGTAATCTCAATGTGATTCTTTCCCTGGTAAAATAAAGGTTAAAAATTTAAAAAAAAAAAAAAACTCACAGTGACAAGACTCCAGAAAGTCACTGCATCCGGATGTTGTTTGGCAAAAACATTTATACTAAGCTAGGCTAATTGCCTCCTGAAAGAAAGCAAATAATCTTACCTTCCAAAATGTTGAACTACTAATTTAATTTGAGTTGCTTAAACTAAACCAAACCTTAACCACAAAGATGGCAGGTTTAAAAAAAAAACACTTATATGAATAATAAAACAGATAAATGTGTTTTGAAAGACACTGACCAATGTCTTATTTTGCCAAATATGGTGATGCATAGAAGAGAGAATGGACTATGCTGTTGACCAATGAGGTTTTGTTCACAGAAAATACATCAGAAAAAGAAACCACCTCAAAAACAAGGTCCATCTAAACAGACAAGCCACCAGCCCCCTCAGGGAAATCCATCACCGGTGTCACAGGGAGAAACAAGTGGAATTTGTCATTGACATCAGACACGTCATTTATATAGAAATGTCAGCATAGCATTCGCATAATGATGGAAACAACAACGCTGAGGGCTTTGGGCATCGCACTCTGATAGCTGTGTGCAAACGTCACCAATAATGTGTCTTTAGTCTAGACATGTCAGGGCTCCGTGGGATCTAAATCCACGCCTTTTTGTCAGCGCCTTCAATCTTCCCTGTTGCTCAAGAGCTAAGTGCAAGAGATTAATAAGTGGATTTGTAATGCACAACCTCAGGTTTGACACTATAAGTCATCGGCTGTTTATCGCTTTGGCTTTCTCGCCGGATTGAAAAATGGCAGACGCTGAGTAAGTTAGTTAGCCACCCTGCACCCCGCCTCCCTCCTGTTTTAGCCCCCCCTTCTCGTATTTCAGGACCTGGAGGTACAGTATACTGTAGCAGCTAATGAGCAGCTTGTGTCTTTTCTGTTTGTTTCCCTCTGGCAGACAGATGATGTGACGCAAACAGAGGGCTCTCAGCAGCTCCAGCTCCAGCACTCAGACTCTTCAGAGAAGCAGCAGCCGAAAAGGTTACATGTCTCCAACATTCCCTTCCGCTTCCGGGACCCTGACCTAAGGCAAATGTTTGGGGTGAGTAACTTGAAAGAAAATTCCAATTCATTACAACTGATTTTGGTAGGTGCTACCTTTTTTCTATCGGTTAATGTAACACTGTACTAAGTTAATTCCTGTGATCTGGGAGCATGGTAGCAACAGAACAACAAAGTCAGTTTTATATTAGTGGAATCCAACTTCGCCTGAAACAAAGAGTGGCTCTGCTTATATCAGAAGAATCTATTACACTGAAGGAATCATATATTCAAGCTTCAGAGAAAAAAAGCAGTGGGGCTAAATCACACAACAAAGGCCACGTGTTTAACGAGTGAGGCGATTGCATTAACCAGCATCTAGTAACTACTAGGGTTGGGCAAAATTACGATTCCAATGGAATCGTTTCTTTATTGGAATCGTTTGGAGGATTTGGTTTTAAATCTGATCATGGGTTCCAAATTTAACATGCGCAAGTTTTGGTTTCCGTAGCGGCCAGGCTCTTGTTGTGTTGCAGCCTTGGAGCACAGTAAGCAGCGCTCTAGTGGGGCTTTATTTTACGTTGAAAAAGCCCGGTAAAACTGCAACCCACCATTGAATCAAAATCAAACTGTCCTCTTATTTGTGAAATAAGCATGTGACCCGTTTCACTTCCACTCCTCAAAGAATCGGAATCGAGAATCAATAAGAACCAGAATCGAAAGGAAGAGTCAGAATTGGAATCAGAATCGTTAAAATCCAAACAATGCCCAACCCTAGTGACTACTAGTGGTAACTACATTTTCAGGAAACAAGAAAACCTCCTGAGTTTTTACAAGTTGGGAAAAGTAAGGAAAAACAGCCCAGTCAGTCACAATAAGTGCTGATGGGTGAGGGGAAAAAAAACTCTGTTACACCAGGCTGAAGTTAGTTGAGATGTGGAACCCAGTACAGTGATCATTTGACCGTCCATCTTTTTCTACTCTGCCTTAGCGAACCGGTTGATTTAAAACCCATTTGATCAACTTGATGTGCTCAGGTTGCTGGCCCTGTCAGACTTTAGCAATGTTGCTGTCTCCCCAGATGTCAGCGTTTAACTTGGTGAAAATGATGGTGTTATTGTTGTAATGATGGCCAAAACTATGGAAAAAAACAATTCACTTTAATTTCCTTTATTTCTGTCACTAGCAGTACACATATATTAGAGTTTTCCCCAAAAGCTTAAATAGCCTTTAGACCATTACAGGAAAGAAAAATTATTTCTCCTGATTACCTGATTAGAGGTTACACACACACAGAGCTGTCAGCTGCAGACAAATGCAATCAGATTACATATCAGCATACCAGAAGCCCTCAGTAGAAATTTTCTCCCTCTCTCTCTCTCTTGCCCAATTAATGAGGCAATGAATAGTTCAACAGCTCACCCTTGTGTCTCACAAAAGCCTCAATAAGAATTGAACCATACATCCCCAATTCAATAACCATTATGGATCTGAATGGAGACGATTGCCAAAAATGTACTTTAAATGTTATGCGCTAATTGGATCATTAGAACCCAGAGGCGTTAATTCTCATCGTTATGAAGACAACATCCAGCTGATGATATTAATTACTTGAGAGCCCTGGCTGTGGCTTTATAAATTTCAGACAACATGGCTGCTCTCTCTCTCTCTCTCTCTCTCTCTCTCTCTCTCTCTCTCGCTCTCTCTCTCCCCCCTCCCCCTCTCTCTTTCTCCCTCTGATTGTTGGCTTTATTGTTCCCAGCTCTGGTGCAGGTCGTGTGGAATCCAAATCGCCTCAGTAATTAGCTCGGAGGCTTTGTGTGCCTGGCCGACGCATGCAGATATACGATACAAAATTGATCGCAGCCCACCCAGTCCCCCTCAATCACCCGACTCACCCACGTGTTGCCCGTGCCTTCCTGTTACATACCCCTCCCCCATCCCTTCTTGGTTGGTTGGCATAGTAGAGGATTGTGGGATTGATTGTCTTGGGTAGAACTTGGCAAGGCGATAGCTGGTCTGCTCCACCCTCTGACATGGCCTCCACAATGGGCCTTTGTGTGATCAGCGTGTGCAAAGCCTCATCCCTTTAGCTCTAATGGCTTCTGGAGCGCCACCGGCTCAATACGCCATTACTGTTGCGCATGAGTGAAACCCACAGACATGCGGGCGGGGGGGGGAGTGGAGACAGAGGAGAAGGAGAGTGGAGGTGCTGCACAGTCCACTTAAGAAGGCCCTTAAAGCAGAGCAAAGCCCCGCCAGGAGCTCCGTCTGCTTACACACGGCGGCAGCACCAGTAGAGCTCTTTGGAGCCTGGCACCCTAAAAACAAGAAGGGAGGGTCTGAGATGCGCCTTGTGTGCCACAGGGTTAAGGGTGTGGAGAAACCTGTGAGCCTTTAACGAGGCGCTGAATGAAGGACTCATTAGGACGACCACAGCGGACCTTAATCAGTAATTAGAAACTGTGATCTCTGAGAGCTAGCGAGTACGGGGGAAATGAAAACACTCCAAGCGCTAGCGAGCTCTGTGCGGCGCCCATGCTGCGCTGCTCGAGGGTGCCCTCATTTGTGCGACTGGGTTCTTCAGCAGTGCTTCTCTCGGTGCATGTAAGGGCTCTCACAGCATTTCCCGGAGCAATCAGGACCTCTGCCCCCACCCCCCATCCTGCTGTCACGCTGACTGCTGTGCCTGAACATGCTCTACACTGGCACTCTACTGTATGAATACACAGGGCTTCTGTAGCGTAATTAAAGGTTTCTTAACAGCTTAAGAGATATTGCAGCAAATCAACGGTGGAGGCACAGTGGCCTCAATATTATTTGTTTGCTTCCACACTGGAAGGCTTACGGTTTAATACCGTACTGAAAAATACCATACCAAATATGTGTGTTTACATGTTTTAACTCCTTAACTGCAAATCATGTATCCTTTACATGTTTACTGACCATTTTTTTTGTATGTATGCTACACATCCATGTCTTTTTTTCTACTATTCCAGGTTTTTTTCTGAGTAAATATCAATCCAATTTCTATTTCTCCGTAATGTATTTGAAGTAGAGAATGTAATGGAAGCCATATCGAAATAGAAATGAATGGATGCATGGAATGGTAGGAAAAACATTCCAATTTAGAGCTGCAAAGATTAATCGATTAGTTGTCAACTCTTAAATTAATCGTCAACTATTTGGATAATCAATTAGTGGGTTTGAGTAATTTTTTAAGACAAAAGTAAAAATTCTTTGATTCCAGCTCCTTAAATGTGAATATTTTCTAGTTGCTTCTCTCATCTGTGACAGTAAACTGAATATCTTTGAGTTGTGGACAAAACAAGACGTTTGAGGACGTCATCTTGGACTTTTGGGAAACACTGATCCACATTTTTCACCATTTTCTGACATTTTAGAGACCAAACAACTACTTAATCAACAGATTAATCGACTATAAAAATAATCGTTAGTTGCAGCCCTATTCCAATGTCTTAAATGTAGCAGCACGATTTGCAAAATGGTCAGCTGTAATATGAAAATAAAAATATGTGACAAAGGGGATAAAACATGCAAAAGGGCCTCTGTTATGGCCCTTAAACTTGTCTGTTATGTGCCTCTTTTCATATTGATATTGAATTATTTTTGTCGTCTTTTGACGTATGGATCTAGCTGCAGCCTCTTAGATGACGTCAGTCTTCCCTATCCTCCCTCTGGAGACTCCTCCCATTGAAGCTATTGTTTATCGGTGCTGCTGATGCAGCTGTTTGTGTGTGTGTGTGTGTGTGTGTGTGTGTGTGTGTGTGTGTGTGTGTGTGTGTGTGTGTGTGTGTGTGTGTGTGTGTGTGTGTGTGCGTGTGTGTGTGTGTGTGTGTGTGAGAGAGATAGGGTGGGCGGGGATAGGAGTGCATGAGATCACGGGTGAGCAGCGAGCAGTCCCCAGCGCCATGTGGAAATCCACAAAGACGACTTCCTCTGAAACTAATTAATCGACGCCACAAGCCCATTACGCTCGGTTAAAACAATTAGCATCTGCACATTGCGTGGGGGAAGCATTGTCATCTCAGGCGAGAAAGGGACATCACGCTGGGATATAAATGCCTGCGTGCGTGATCAAGCCACCGCTTCCCATTCGAATCAATGGAGCTGAGCGCCATATGAGGCAGATGTGCGAATGGGCTCTATGGAATCCCTTCCAGAGCAGATATATAGGGGAGGAGATACACCCTGCTGAAACAGAGGAGGTTTTAAATAGCCAAGCCTTTAACTCGATGTGGTTCGGTCACCGCATAACCCCTTTCAAGTGGGAGAGGACGTGTTTTCGCTAACCCATAAACCCTCGCCTCCTCAAGTCCACTCCACTCACTTCAGCCAGATAATAGCCAGCTCCTCCTAACCCCTGTTAGTGGCTCAGTCAAACGATCCATTCATTCCCATTGAGTGTCGACCACATGGAAGGCCCATTTCTTCCCTGTTGTGCCGAAATGAAGGCGACGCGGACCGCTTGACAGGGTAATTACTTTTAATGAAATAATACGGCCATTGT
Source organism: Zingel zingel (assembly GCA_023566125.1). Taxonomy (NCBI): domain Eukaryota; kingdom Metazoa; phylum Chordata; class Actinopteri; order Perciformes; family Percidae; genus Zingel; species Zingel zingel. The sequence goes on from CM042325.1 coordinate 24,752,445, forward strand.
AGACAGCAATTAAAAGTCGCTCTCACTCCACTCATTAGAGGAACTTACAGTTTACTTTCATGCCTCTGTTTTCTAATGATCCAAAGGCAGGCCTTATAAATCGAAAGGCTGGAGCATGTTAACCCCTGGGGACTGACCCTCAGGTCCTGTTGACTGTGAGAGCACACAAACAAAGAGAGGAGGAGAGAATAAAGAAGAGACAGAGAAAGGCATGTGAAAGTACAGAAAGCTATATTTACAACTGACGCACCAAACTCTCCCCAAGTCAAAGCTTAGGTATCTGCTTAGGAAACTTGAAAAACTTTCCCCAGGTTATCGTATCTCACAAAATCAAAATGTAATCTGATTCTTCTTTTTTGTGTTAAAACAAGCAAGCAAGCAAACATCATAAATACTGATATGTAATCAGAGATCCTGTATTTTTACAGATACTGTGATCTCATTTCATATAGTACTGATAGAAATACAGAAGCGCATTCAAGTTCTCTTTTTAAAGCGTGCCAGCCGGCTTCAAGAACTGTTTACCGAGCTACCAAACACAAATTGACCAGCATTTCTGCACAAAAGTAACATTTCCATATTGCCTTAATGGTTTTTCTTTCTCCAGTCGTCCTTTTCGTGAATTCAGTCAGTGATGCTTTCTAACTCCATCTCTGGCCCGCTTTTCTCTCTTTCTTTTCTCTCTCTGCAGCAATTTGGAAAGATTTTAGATGTGGAGATTATCTTTAATGAGCGAGGATCCAAGGTAAGTGAACTAGAACACCAGCTGCTTCATTACCATGTACTTCTTCTGTTTCCTAATGATGGCATTAGTGTAGTGTGTACATTGGCTGAGAGTAGTGTTCCCTAAGCCTGGTCCTGGAGAGCTGCATCCACCATGCCTCTCTTTCTCTTTCTCCCTCGCTCCCTCCCTATTGTTTTTGTTGTTGCAGCTCTAACCCAAGTTGTGAATCATTAGCCCTGTCAATCAATTCATTATTGAGCTGTTTCACAATTCACTTAATCCACCAGCAGGCTGCAGGTTTCTGAAGCTTATGGAATTGAAACTGCTTGTTTAAGAAGCGGGTCTTTAAAGCCTGGGTGTTGGTCCTACATTATTCAGGTTTTCTCATTTTGTTTTTACACATACTATAATTCAGGATGAGACTAGCGTTCTGTGGGACCTTTTGTAAATAAATGACCCTCACATTTCAAGCTTTGGCCAAGCAGGACACCATGTGTTTGCTGTATGGACGTTTTTACCCACAGAGCCAATGCCCACATCCAAGCTAATTTAATGTGGGATTTTAAAGGAGCCAGTTAAAGGATGAACCCATGAAAAGGCCAAAACCAACAGTGTGTTAGTCCGTCTCTCAGCGCTTTCTGACTTCCCCTTGTTGCTCTCAGCCCAGACAGTGTTTAAAACTGGGTCACGGATATGCTAAGTAAGTACTTTCCTAAAACAGCTGGGAACTGTAGTTTTCAGTAAGCGTTATTTGAACAGGACTTAATAGTGCCGTTGTTGTGGACTATTTTCAGCGGCGTATTAATCCACATTTGGTGCTCCAGTGAGTATTTACGGCAGCATGACTGAATATGGTATATTATAAATACACTACGAGTTTGTGATGGCGCATTGATATTTTGTGGACAGCAATGGAGCTCTATGGTAGTCAGGGATAACATATAACAGGCTTTGACTGAACAGAAAATACTTTTCTTAATATTTGGACTTTTAATGGTAATTTGTTGATATTAAGAATATTAAATATAAGGACATCCTTAAGGTCAGTCGTAACAAACAAAAAAATGAAATATTAAATGTAAATTTGACCTCTTAATATCCAATTTCAGAGTTTATAACAGCGTTGATCATGTATGTATGCATTTCAAATATAATCTGAACTCCTAAAGCACGAATACCAACAAGCCCGCAGAAAAATAGCCACAGCCATGCAGCGTTACCGCAGTATCAGTCTCCTAACCACCTACCATGGACAGGTGAAGCCTGCTCTGGTGTGAACAGCCGAGAGAGTGCTACTCATCCAGCTGTTCATTTAATAGAGTGTACTAAGCTCCACAGCTTTCCATTCATAAAGGAGACAGGATCCCTGGCTGGGTGTTGAGGCATGAATACTATTGATTCCCATTCATACCTGGGAGTAGTTTGGGCTCGTATACAGGCATGCAGGGAGCTCTGGAACCAGGCAAGGCTGCCGCACTCAGCCCCCTCTGCCAGACAAGATTGAGCACCGGATAAACCTGCCTCCTCCGCCGTAACAAGCATTTATTGTTTGTGCCCTACAAAGCCATTACCCATGATGCCTCTCTCTCTCTCTTCCCCATGTGCTATATAATGAACCTACCAGGCCATTAATAAACAATCTATTTTCTATGAAGCTTTGGCAATTTGCATTCAATATGTTTGTCTCCTTTGAAAAATGGTGGCCCCACTCTCCTCTCTTGTAAGCTAATTATTTGTGCATGATAAAAAAAAAAAAAAAAAAGTAACCACAGTCGGGTGAATGTCCAAAGGATTAATTTTGCCCTCAATTCCGTTTTTTTGAATTTATTTCTTTATCTCTCTTTCCCCAAGGACAGGTCCCGTGTTATTTATGCTAGGAATAGCAGCCCGGAGATCCTGCGTATGCATATGAGATCACACCGCTCGCCATCTCTCACATGTATTACATCCTCAAGCAATTATCAGGCAGCGCCGGCCATGCTCCCTCTTCCCCTGCCCATACCTCTAGAAGTATATATAGAAACCAAAGGAATGGGACTTGTTTGGCCAGCATATCTTAATGCTGCCGCTACAGAGCCCAGTCCACATAACTCAAGGAAGTGACAAACCCCCCCAGGGGAGCGAGGGAGTCAGAGTTGGGGGGGAGGGGATGAAAATGAGAGGTTGGGTATATTTTGGTCAGGGTTTAAAGTCAATATCCTTGCTCTTCTTTATTACAGAGGATGGTATTTGCGGCGACACCATTCACTTTTTTTGCATCAATGAGTCGGTGTAAATTTGCCTCCATAAAAACGTCCCACTTATTAGAGCAGTGAATTAGAAATAGTCCGAGATCAAGTTAGCATCTCTCCTCAGGAAAATTCACACTCACTCTTTCTCCTGTTGCCCACTTCTTCAAAGGGAGACAGGGCCGTTTGAGCGGCCGCACTGCCGAAGTTGTGTAGATAATTATACGACTATTATGTCAGCTAACGGTGTTTTGCATCCGCTGCATCCTGACATTCACCCATGGCAGCGGTGCTGTGCTGTTTAATTGGTTAAAGCAGGCAGGTTTGTTGGTGTTGTTGTGTGAGGTCATGTCACCGTTATCCTCTCCTCCTCGGATCTCTCTGTTTGCTGTTTCCTGACGCCTCACTAACTGCCTCTAATTAATCTGGCTGCTTACAACTCGACTCTGCCGCCGCTGCTGCTCACCCACTCCTGTCTTCTCACCTGTCTTTCCCTTCTCTCCTCCCTTACCCTTTCTTTTTTCCTCTTTTTGGGTGTGTGTGTGTGTGTGTGTGTGTGTGTGTGTGTGTGTGTGTGTGTGTGTGTGTGTGTGTGTGTGTGTGTGTGTGTGTGTGTGTGTGTGTGTGTGTGTGTGTGTGTGCGTGCGTGTGTGTGTGTCCATCCTTTCTTTCTTCTTTTTCTCTGCCGGTGGCTAACGTGGTGCTCTCAGGGCTTTGGGTTTGTAACTTTTGAAACAAGCACAGATGCTGATCGTGCACGGGAGAAACTAAACGGTACAATCGTAGAGGGACGCAAAATAGAGGTGCTTTCACTTTTTCCCTTTTCCCCATCATTTTCTACTTCCTGCCTGCTGCCTCCTAAACTTACCTATAAACCCATGCATTAGCATGTGGCTGCTGTGAGCGTATGTGTGGATATCTGCATCCCTGAATGTATGTGTGCCTGAATGCATGCATGCATAATGGTGCATATAACTTGTCCTCAGAATGTGAGATCCATACATGTCAACCTGGACACGCCAGTTGTCCATCATTACCTGACAATGGAGAATGAATGCATGCCATCATCCTCTGGGTTCCTGTCAAAATCTGAGAAGACATGCATCCCCCTGTCACCGTCGTTTAGTCTTGCCTGCTCTAATTCTGCTCTTGTTTACGACGAGCCGAGCCCCCGCTCAGTCATTCTCATCAGGTCAATAGAAGAAAATGAAAGCACTGTCTGTGTTTTTCTTTTGGAATCCATTTGTGTATCCAACCAATTACAAAATTTGGAGGATGTTATTCTTTTTATTCATACCTGTGGGTAATTGGTGCATGCTTTCCCCCTATTTCCAGTAATTTGATAATCTGTAAGAAAATTGAAATGATGAATAAATTCATGAAAGGGTGAAACAAACTCAATCATACCAAAGTGCTACATTTACATAACCATTTATTTATTATTTTATGAATTTCTCTTGATTCTTCTTGGTTTGCTGCATGCTTTTGGCCCATCCTGGATATCTGGATAGTGAGTGTGAAGGTCGGTGATAACAGGCTGTGTTTTGTTGCTTTGAACAGGTGAACAACGCAACAGCACGAGTGATGACAAACAAAAAAGTGGCCAACCCTTACACGAATGGTAAGTTTCAGACTGTATCATGAAAGTTAACAATAACAGCAGTTAGTTCTCATTAGAGATGCTAATTTAGATTTATTTTGCTGCCGATAGCTGACCTTTGTTAACCGATTATTAAACTATTAACTGACCAGCACACAACAGTTCACCTGTCCAGGAGGCACGGACACAGGCTACTTTTCCCTACCTTTACATCGCACTAGCAAATCAACTAGCAGATAAGAAATAGATTTTTCCATTTCTTATGGATTTTTCCTTTTACCACGAAACAAGCCTTTTCAAATAACTTAAAAATTGTTTTTAAATGATATTGTTTTCAACTGGTATTAATCTGTCAAAATTCTTAATGTTGGTTAACGGTTAAACCGTTAATTATTAACATCCCTAGTTCTCATTGTCAGTTGAGTTTTCTTTTTGTTCACCAGGCTGGAAGCTGAATCCAGTGGTGGGAGCTGTCTATGGTCCTGAACTGTATGCCGGTAAGAGACTTACATTACAGCTTCTGCAGTTAGAATCTTTGAGTTTTTCCATCTACCTTCCACCGCATGCAGTGCACCGTACCTGAGGCCACTATCAGCTGCAGCGAATCCCAATCTGACCCCTGAATTTTTACAATCGGGCTCATCCTGAACCTACTGAACATGAAATTCCCCTCAAATCAAAGTGAATCTGAGCGCGGCCCAGATAAGCAGTGGATGATCCAAGCCTCTCTGAGTGGCCGAGGGAGCCTGAGCCATTGTTTGCGCGGTGTGCAACTGTAAAGCTGACGAAAAAAAAAATTATTTCAAGAGCAAGCGCCCCTGCAACTGTTATCAGATTGTGGAGGCTGCTGCTGTGGATGGATTTGCCAAGTGCGCCAGATTGACTTTTACAGAGCTAACCGAATAAGGGAGATTGAGTGAGCGATATTGTTGGCACCTACCCTGTCTAAGGCCGCTATTCCTTCTGGTCCCAGTAATGGAGGAATGAGATGAGCTCAGTGGGGTTTTCCCTATCTCTCTCTGCCTCGACGTGCCAGCTTTATTGCTGTATGTTATATGAACCCTTTGCATTTTAATGAGGGGGAAATGGTACTATTTCATTTGGAAGAAGTGCTGAGCACATCGCGCCACTTTAACGGCTTTCCTTTCTGCTCATTAGACTAAAATCTGTTCATTCCCCGGACAGCTTTACGGCGAACCTCTAAATAACTGTCCATGACAGAAAGCAGTCATCTATCATTTTTATTTCATCCCCAACCCCTCACCCCCTCCATGCCTCTTCCCCTGCCTCCCACCCACCTCCTCCTCCTCCTCTCCCCCCCCTAGCACTCCCTTGGTTCCGACATCTTCCCCTGATAATTATACACACATAAACATACACACATGCCTCTGTAGGTGCATGCACATGCTCAAACATATTATGCCATGGTCAGGTGGAATTTTCCCTAGATTCAAAATGTGAACATTAGGTAAGTCTTAAGTTACATAAACGATCATTTCACTGACCTATATACACACACACACAACACTATCCGCTACACTCAGACCGAAGCATTCCAGCATACAGAAATAGATAACCTATGTAGAACACAGACACTAATACATGTCTCCCCTTTCATGCACACTTTCTCCATTTTACACTCACACACACTCACGCACACACACACTTTCCAAATCATCTCATAAATCAGAGGGAGTGTGGTCCACCACTCCAGGCAGGGGAAGCAGGAGGGGTTGGGTGATTTATTGGCTGCTAATTTTTCAAGTCGTCTTGACATGGCACTGGAGTTTGCCAAGCCTAAACGACAACATATGCTTACCAGCTGGGAAGATGGGAAACATAAATAAGAGATACATTTTTGAAACAAAACTGCCCTAATGAGCAGCAAAAGGCCGTTTTAGCTCTGAGGAAGAAAAAAAAAAACGCCGAAAAAATACTGACCATCCCTTTGCCTATGATGTTCATCCCCTCCCTAAGAAAAAAAGAAAACAAGAATCAGGTTGACCGGATTCATGACATATTCCAAAATCATCATAGCTACAGTTAATATACTTTTGGTGGGAGTAAAATGGGATATAAAGGCGATTAATCACTGTTTATCAGTCCTCATTTCTGTGCGGGAGATCAGTGAAATTGGGAGCCATAAATCCTGGCTCGGTGACAGCACACTTCGTCTCCATTCGTCCTGGCGCTACAGGTTTATTGTCCTCAAAACCCATTCAGGAGAATGACGGATGAGAGCCTCATGCCGGCTCCCTGCTCTTAACCTCTTCCAGGGTAGATTGGCCCCTCCTACTGATGGAGAAGGGGGGTAGGGAGTAGTTGGTAGGGTACAGGCAGGCAGCGGAAACCCCGAGTCCATGTCCTCTGTTGCCGCCTAACATCCGAATCTCCCCCATAAGCTTGCTAGGAAGGAGGGGGGGTCGTGGTCCAGTAAAGAGTAGCAAGGTGATTGGATTCAGTACAAATGTAAGTGTGTATAGGGACAGTGTATAAACATCTTTATATCTTCCTATACAGTATATTATCAGGTGTTAATTTGTGTTTATATTCCGTATATGGGTAAAGAACTTATCTATCTGCATATGTATGTGTGCATGCATACATGCACAGATATGGATCTGTATAATCATTTTAAATGAATTTTAATATTTAGTATGTGAAATAACAAAACGGTTGCAGATATTATATCAAAACATGCAATCTTTTTATAAAAAATGTAAGTCAGAGGAAGAGCTGTGTGCAATACATTTTGCACCGTTTAGCTCATTTTACAATAATTGGCAAACTTTTCTGGATTGTTCCTCGTGTTGGATGTTTTCAGCACCATGGACAGCTGCCACTTAGAAACCTCTTCATGTGGCCAGTCCCCTTGGGCAAACAGAGAGAGACTCTCCTCTGCAGCTAATTCCTAAGGAGACAGGAGATGAGTAGTTTTTCATTCAGCGGCTCATATTTTCTGCTACTAAGGTGGCGTTTTCTTGAGGACTTGACTTTTGAAAATCTAGCAGCTGCGTAAATGACAGAAAAGACGGGCTAATTGCCATCTTAATATATGTAGACAGGTCCTTTCATTGTTGGAGTGTACGTTAGGGGGATAATTAAGCTCCAGACTCTTGATTAGATTAAGCTGTTTTTGGTCCCCAGTGCGTGGATTAAGTGCTCATTGCCCAATGTATTTGAGCAGGAAGTATTAGAGAGATCAACCTTGTGGAAAATCAGATCTTTCTTTATGGGAGCCGGTTATGACCCCATCATTGGCACAGAGCTGGATTACCTCAGGTCCAACTGGCTCTGCAGGTATTGAGCTTCTCTCAAGTTGACACATATGACATATGAGGTGCAGCGTGACCCCGCCGCCCTCCAGCGCATAACTCATATTTTCTCCAGCCCCCCTCCCGGAAAAGGTGTTTGACTTTGGTGGCTAGACCAGGTTTGTGCTCTCCTACACCGTAGCTGTTGTTGCTTTTCACAGGCTTACCAAGGTGTGACAGTGTCTTTGATTTATGGGTTATTATTGAAGCAGTGTAGCCTATCGCCAACTCATTATAAGTTTACATTCACATACATCACTGCATGCATATTGCATACAAATATCCAAAAGAGAAAGGAGGAGGCAATTGGACAATTCTGGGGCCCAGAAATAGTAGCGATTTGTTAAGAAGAGGGGAAAAACACACCTTGGAAACTTTCAAAGAGGATTGTTTTTGCCCTTTAGCAACCGCACTCAGATGTCCACTGCTCCAAAAAAAAGAGACTAATTCAAATGTCAAGGTCAGCATTATAAATCACTTGGGGGAAAGTGGGCACCCTGCGAGACCAGGCAGTCTATTGGTACATAGGCAGCAAACAAAGTGCCATGCACCTTTTTGTGTGTGTGTGTGTGTGTGTGTGTGTGTGTGTGTGTGTGTGTGTGTGTGTGTGTGTGTGTGTGTGTGTGTGTGTGTGTGTGTGTGTGTGTGTGTGTGTGGAGGGGGGGGCTGTGTGGGCATTACCTGGCCAAATCAGACGCAGAGTTTGAATATGTGTGCATACCCACTAATGGAGCGTGATGTTAATGGCAGAAGACATTAAACCTGGCTCTCTGTGTTTTTAAAAGCACCAATAATCAGTCTCCCTGTCAGCTTTATTGAGGCAGCGTGGCTGGGGTGTGCATTGTTCATTAGGGTGTTCACTGGCCTCGTCCACCTGCAGGGTTAACATTGCACTCGGCACAGTAACGCCGGGCCGTCACTCCCCAGGCAAAAACCTATACGCCACCGCTTATATACGAGTTACCATGGATCTTTATTGCAGTTCAGTTTATCGGCCATTGCGAGGGACTGCCTGCCGTCTCCATGATGGCAGCGGGTTCATCTTAAACACATCGGATACATGTCATCTCCCACCCAACAAGACCAGACAGGAGCTCCACAGCTCCCTGATCTCTGATTGGAGAATCTGAAGCGGTCTATGATGAATTCACCTAAAACATGTCATGGAAATGAATAAAGAATAATAAGGTGAGGTGAGGGTGATGAAGGGGCATGTCTGGGGATGAAGAATAATGGGGATGACTGTGTTGTGATGGACTAGACATTGGGGGAGGGAGAGAGGGTGAAGAATGGAGGGACGGGGGATGTGAGGGAATTTCGATTGCTGGAAGAGAGGAGGCCAACTTAATCATGTCTAGAGATCGGTGTGTTTGTATGCACCTCCACAGCTTGTAATCAGACAGCCGCTAGACTGATTGAAGGTTAAGTAGAGAGCTGAGGATCACATCGCCTGTCCTCTAATCTGTGACCACGACATTTTGCCGCGCCAGCACACCAACCTTTGTACCCACCCTGGAGCCTTTTACCACAACCCTCCCTTTCTCATTCACTGGTAGCCATCAGCAGAGGACATACTGTATGTGATTGGCTGAAGATGGTCCCAGATGGGTTTCGAGATGGGGGTCATGCTGAGGTTTGGGCCAGCCCATCTGCTCCATTTACCCTTGGGGAAAGTTCTGAACATCTAGTCAGGTTGTTCACCAACGTTCACCTCCCATTTGACTGTAGCCAAAACCTAGAAACGCCCTCTACCTCTCCCCCGTCCACCCTCCCACTGTTCTCCTCGCTGCTAGCCCATTGTGTCTAAACTATGCAAAAGCTGTGGTGCGAAACTAGTGGTATTGCATCCATTACCTGCCTATGCTTCAAGGCTGCCCCTCGCCAGGCTTCAGGAAAGGATGCGTACAGCAAATGTGGATCCTTGCTGAGTACGGCACAAAGCAGCGAGCTGAGAAAGGGGAGAGTGCTCGATGAGGCGCACCTAGAAAAGATTAAATCTATTGTTTCCTTGTCTTCACCATAATGCATTCTGTCATAGGGAAAGCAGTACCACACGTCTCTCTCTAATGTATTCTGTCATAAGGTAAGCAATGCCAACTCGAGGATGTTCTCTGAAAGTCATTTTCCCTTCTCTCCTGTGTTTCCTTCCATAGTAACAGGGTTTCCCTACCCTGCCACAGGCGCTACGGTGGCCTATAGGGGTGCCCACTTGCGAGGTCGGGGGCGGGCTGTGTACAACACATTCCGCACAGCTCCACCGCCACCACCAATCCCAGCTTATGGAGCGTGAGTATTGAATGTTTAACCTGAATCTAGAACAACAACGAGTGCTTCAGACAGTGCCTGACTTCTAGTTGTGTTCATGCTGTAGTGTGGAGGGTGTTGTCTGCATGCAAGACTTCCACGCTCCAATTATGTGTTTGCATGCACATGCTGGAGTTGAACATACTCCATTTGTCTAACTTTAGGTGTGTCACAATTTCAAAGAAGAGACATTTATGTGATTATGTCTGAAGAACATGTACTTTATTCTCAACAGGGGACAGTGTTATTATATATTGTTTTGTCCTAGTTGTATATAAGACCATGCTTTCTCATTTATTATTAAACACATTTGGGGTAACTACAGGTTGTTAAAATGAAAAAACCTGGCCATCAGGTGTTGCTGTCCATTTACTTTGTTATTCTCCCTAGAGGGGTCTTTGGGGAGTAAAATCATTGTATCTAGGTATGTACATGCCCTAACTCCTATATATTTGTACGTTGTCTATTGACCAAGGAGGAACTAACAAAGCCACAGGGAGAGCTGTAGAGAGCTGAGATAGCGTATTACTGGGCAGATCTCACTGGACTGTGACTAGGGTCTATACTGATCTCCTGGCTTTGTGCAGCCCTGCCTCACACTCGTCTCTTATCACCAGTGGTCTGTGTGGCTGTGGGAGAGGTCTGACGGAGGCCGGCCGAGGGCCCAGTATAGCTGTCTATCTGTGATTAGATCAGGATCCGTCTTACTGCAGAGAGACTTGCTGCCGAAGCCGAGACTGGAAATCCCACGTCCCCTTTCCCCTCCCTCCCACTCCAGGGCCCTTTGCTACTGATGGCAGCTGTTTGATTTATATAGCGGAGTCATGTGATGGAGCTCCTTTGCTTCCTTCTTTTTTCCTCCCCTCCCCTCTCAACCACCACCACCACCACCACCAGCCCTCCTGACAACACTGCAGCAACTGGAAAGACAAACAATTTTACCAGAGCAGAAAATTGGACGGGGATGTGAAATGGTTTCGCTTTAATGTGTCATTCATTATTTGTGGTACAGTACACTAAAGCTGCTCGGAGCTGACCCCACAGACCCTCAAATGGTCGAAATAAGAAAGAACGTCAAGGGCTGAGATTCAGTAGGGTAACTCGTACACCGAATCAACTAACACTTCTTTCCTGTTCTCTGATTTCACAGGGTGGTGTACCAAGATGGCTTCTATGGTGCAGAGATCTATGTAAGTACAGTTGGCTTTTCCTCTTGCCTGCTTAGATGAAACAGAAGTAAAGTAGACAAAAAGCCCAGCCCTGGAGACAAAAACGTGATCTCCTCAGCCCCCAGCGCTCTCCAAGCCTCGCTGCCAAACCGGCGTCGATTAGGCCTCTGTCTGCTGTGCCAAGAAACCCAACAACAAAATTTAAAACCCCCTCAGCTCCTCCCTCCTCTCTCTCCTCTCTCTTCCTATGATCTCAGACTTTGGCAAAGAGGCAGACTCGGGCTCAGTGTCCCGTGTCAAGTTAGGTCATTTCTTACTTTGGATTTGTCTGGGTTTTTGAGGTGGCTTGTCTTCTGCAGCCCTCCCCCCTTTCCTCCTCTCTCCTGTTTTGTGTTTGTGTACACTCAGAGGATTTGGCTGGGATATCCCTGCCTGCCCCAGGGGGTCTGAGCAGGCCCGAGTGGAGCCGGTTCCCCCCAGCCATCACCATGTGGGAGATAAGAGGAGCAGCAGCAGATAAAGGGATTAGCCTTCCCTCTGGAGCTGTCCGTGTAGGCAGGGTCATATCAGGGGTTGGCCCTGCTGCACGTCGCCCTTGACAGAGAAAAGCATGGACGCTGTGGAGATAATGCTGAAATTACCACGCTGCCCCACTTTGACATTAGTCAACGTGTGTGTGTGTGTGTGTGTGTGTGTGTGTGTGTGTGTGTGTGTGTGTGTGTGTGTGTGTGTGTGTGTGTGTGTGTGTGTGTGTGTGTGTGTGTGTGTGTGTGTGTGTGTGTGTGTGTGTGTGTGTGTAGGGGTAATTTGTCCCTTTGATTCTGCTGCTTTTTTCCCCTGCCTCCGTCTGCCAAGATAGCGAGAAGACAGTGGGCGCAGCAGCAATGACAGTTGCCTCTCACTTTCGCCCTGACGACCAGTGTCTGGGAGCGAAATGCTGAACCCCAGTGATATATGACTTAGACAGCAGCCCACATGATAGGACTGTATTTCACTGGGTTTTTATTGTAGCGACATCCACCACCGTAGACGAGACCCGGGCTGTGCTCTGAGAGATATTGTTTGTCTCTCACACTCGTTCTGCCACCTCCAGCTAAGTCCTGCACCCCGACGTCCCTTGACCAAAACTTGGCCAGGCTGGTCCATCACTCAACCCGTCACACCAGCCCCTGGTGCTTTACTGCCATTAGTTTTGGCACTGGCCACTGCACTGCTTCAGACTGGCTGAGTGTGCGTGAAGCTCTCGAGTGACCAAGAGGAAGCCGTCCTTTAGCCCTTACTGTCCTCCACGGTCACACGGTGGACACTGGCTTGCTGTCAAAACCAGCCAGCTGATGTGTTAAAGCTTCCTTTTGGAAATAGTTGACCTTATAATACATTAACAGGTCAACACATGAATATACTCTACATACATTGCACGTGCTAAAACATATGCATACATGCATGCATGCGTGCACCTCTATGTAGAAGCGCACATACATGAATGCACAAACACACACTTCCCACGACAAAATAACAAATGTGCTGCACTGTTGTGTGCAGGATTTGACAATGTGGGAGAGTGATTTATTGGTCTGTGTTTGTTCAGGCTGTTGCTGTAATCAGCACAGTCCCAAGGCAGGGCTGTCCCACAGGAAGTCATCTGCCTCAAGTGCTGCAACTGCCTTCCTCCGTGGAAAACCTTAAAGGAGAATTGGGGGGGAGAGAGATTCAATAGCTGTGGCCCCTGACCTGATTTCATGTGCAGCCGCAGCCGCAACCATCCCACCGTTGCCTGTCTGCACCGCTCTCCATTGGATGTCTTCCCCCCTGAGTTTAAAAATGAATGAAAACATGCATTATTAAAAGCCACCTATCCACGGTATGGCCGCAGATGGGCACACACTCCACTGGCACTAATAGAAAAACAGTGGGAGAACAGCTTCATTTTTCAAATAGAGTAATAGCAGCACTCCACAATGAGGTCTTTAATTCCTTCCCCACTCTGGCAAATGAATACAGCGGTCCTGACTTCCCAATGGTCCGACCGTCTTCTGCCTTCTTCCTTCATTTGTGAGCCAGGGGGGTCGTGTAAAGGAAAAAGGGTCTCTTTAATAATGTAGCAGCACAGCCTCCTCAATCTAAAAATGGGCTGAATTTGGGAAGTTGGCTCATGTTGCCTTTTGTTATGCTGTTGCTGCTACTCAGATGAGCCTCTAGTGTGACAATAACTCGCTCCCTCCCTGACCCCCCCAAATATGCTGCCGCTCGGAACATCATTCATTCCCCTGTGGCCACCGTTTGCCTAATACACCATATATCAAACAGCACCCTCTGGTGTCTGAAAGGGACCGTGCAGTTGGGGAATGTGGGCAAATGAACAAAACACTGCAGTGATATTTAACTATTAAGCCAATTTAAAACTATGTCTGTATTGTTGTTTCCTCTGTGCAGGTTGAGCTTTATCATTGATTAACACTGTGGTGTTCTTACAGGGTGGCTATGCAGCATACAGATTTGCCCAGCCCACCACCACCGCTGCTTACAGTGACAGGTGAGAACCCCTATCATGCAGTTTCTTTATGTACCATTATGTTTTACAAGCACTACTGAATAGCAGTCTGAACAGGTATCTTTAATTTATTTTTTTTGGTGTTTTTTTAAGCTATTATTTTGCACGTTTAAGAAAACACAGAGAGCATAGAGCAGGCAGAGATTGCATTTGTTCCCCTATCAGCAGTAGGCAGAAGAAACAGAATGTAATGCAAAATAAATTAAACAAATGTTGAGTTTAGAGGGAAATGAGAGACACGTCTGCACTGTGTTCGACAAGCTATCTTTGTTGATGTGAACTTCGATTTAAAGCAACAAGTTGATCCCGCAGGCTGTCAAATAGAGGAAATTACAGACTGAAGGAGAATTAGTTGAGGAAGATTGAAGGAAACGGAGTACGCCTTAACATACTTCTTCACAAAAGTGTTGGAATGCAGTAAATATCACAGAACGTTATCAAAAGTTGTTTGAGCAATTACAGCATTTTCCTAACAAAAAGCAACACGGCTACGGGCCAATGGAGAACATATGAGAGGAATGAGGGGCTGCTTCAGCATTTTACAGTATTCTATGTAGGTTATTTAAGGTTTCTTGGGCTTTCTTCTTCCTCTCCAGTTATCTTATCTATTAGGGAAACCACCATATTCTTTTTAGCTTGGAGCAAAAGAACACACAAAAAAAAAGCCTAACCTTGTTGGATTGGATGAGAAAAGCAGTGATATATGTCTTGACTCTCTGCTTGTGATGGGAGAGTGGGTATATCACTGCGGTATTTATGAATGGCCTCAGGTCTGTGGAAGAGAGGTAGGGAGACAGAGAGAGGGAGAGATGGACCGGCAGGAACTCCATCACTTCTGAGTGATGTCAATCTGGTTCAGGTGTGCTCAGTTTGAGGAGGCGTCACTGATTCATTTCGGCCCCTCAAAGCCGTTGTCAGCCAGGATGTGGGCTGGTTTAGGAATCTAATCTGGGAGGGATTGAGCGTGTCACTTGTGATAACGTACGCCCTGCCTGAGAGCCTGAAGATCATATCGATAATGTAAGATTTATCAGGCCTCGCCGCGGCTCGAATTATGAGCAGCCGTGCTCGGCGAGAGCAGAAATTTTTCACAGAATTAATTCCTCTTTCTCTTGCCTTTACTTTTCCCTGAGATTTAATGCAACTCGCCCCCAAGTTGTTTGTTTTGCTTTGTCTGTTTGTTTCCTTTTGAATAAGCGGTCGCTCATGACCAGTGAGTCTGATGAATACAGCCATACAGAGCAAGTGACCGCCCACTTTTTTAACGGCTCTGGTTCCCGAAGTGTTTCCCCGTTCAATATCTCCATTGACGTTTCACTTAATGCTTATATGGAGAGTTTTAAGCCTGGAACCAAGCCAACCAGCTACGATCTGAATTGTGACCATAAAACATTTGATTTGGTGCAAAATAACATTATTGAAAATGATGAAAAAAAAAAAAGGCAAAGGTACAACACTGTACAGAAACGATCATAGACTTTAATGGTAGAAGCTTGCTCTAGCCGTTCGCAGATGCGGTAGACATTTCCATGGTAACCGCGAGTTCCACCAATCGGAGACATTGCTGTTACACTTAGGATTGTGGGTAATGTAGTATTTCTCCGTAAGATCGCAAATAAAACATGTTTCATACTTACTTCTCGCTTCCACAGGAGCAGAAACATCCTCGTAGCATGTGGTCAGTCTACCTTGGATGGTTGAGACGTCATGGCTGATAATCAAAATCCTTGAAAATGAAAGGGATGTTTTTTTTTTTTACTTCCGGAACCACACTGTTGAGCTCTATTCAGTCCTTCCAGAAAAATGCGGAGTTTTTTTGTGATTGTTGCGGGCAAAAATCCTTGATTATGTGGCACGTTTTCTTAAAAAAATGTGATGGAATATGCGGGATATTTATGCAATTTTATGCGATGAAATTGCCGGAACTTGCAAAAACTGCGGTTTCATCACGGGGTCTGCAGCTTTTTGATGATCACGTTGCGTAATTACGTCACTTCATAACGTTCCCATGGCAACAGGGGAAATGGCTGCTGCTGTGTGAAGTAAACGGAACATTTCTCAACTTTCTGCTAAAATATATGTGACTTTTTTGCAACGAAAATGTTATGGGATTATGAAATCATGCAAGCCCCGCATATTTTGCGCAGAAATTGGCAATTTATGCGGCGAAAGTGCGGTTTATTTGAAAAAATGCGGCCCCCGCATAAATATGCGGACTTTGGCTGATTATGCATTGAATTATGCGATCGCATAATCGCCTTTTTCTGGAGGGACTGTCTATTGTAGAGACGCTGGCGGCTTCCAATCCGCTCTGTCGAGGCTCTGCGACATTGAACGGGGTGGTTTGACCTGCCGGCCGTCAGCAGTGCCACTCTGGTGAGAGTCATTTTGTAGATATATTAGCCTTAGAGGGCCTGTGGGGTTCAGTGCTCACTGAAGATAAGAGGACCATGGAGACTTCCCATGACCATCTCATGGCAGTGGCCTCCTCCCCAAGGAGCCGAGACAGCCTTTCAGATTACACGTCCTGCTCACTGACCTTGGGTGCTGCCGGACTTAAACGGGCCGAGCCATATTTAGATCTTGTATAACTCAATGTAGCGTACGCAAAAAAAGGCATGAACGCTGTATGTCTTGTTGTTGTCTCCTCTAGGAGAATTTCTTCCTCTCTCTCCACTTTTTTTTTTTTTTTATTCCTGGTTGATTTGGTGCCCTCAGTCCTTGGCTGGGTGTGCCTTATCTGCTCCGTGCAGACCCTCATTTGCAAGCGAGCATTGAAGAAGAAGAAGAGGAAAAAAAAGGGAAAGTAAATAGAGGAATATGTGAAGTTGAATAAATAAATAAATGAGGCAGACACATCTTGTCCTGTCTCAGAAGGAAATTGGAAGGATTAGTTCCAAACCAGCAACAATGAAAAGACAGGGGCGTGAGCCCAGTGTGCAGCCTGGGTAAACAAGAACAGGGTGAGAGACCAAGCCCTCCAGCACCAACTGCTTCTCTGCATCTTTCTTTCTCTCCGTCTCCCTCTCTCTGCTCATTACCCATTCCCTCCACCTAATCAAGATGACAATGAGAAGACAAGTATAATTCACCAACCTTTGAACTCCCCTTTTTGAACCACCTTGTATAATGTAGGAAGCCCAGGAGGCCGAGGAGAGAAATAATTGATTGTGTCAGAGACTTGAAAGAGTTGACTTGAGGGGGTTGAGCATTGAACAAGCATGCATAAATGTTCTGCTCTCCTCGTCAATGATAGATCAATGACCGCGTTCTCTATGCCTCCTGTTGTGCAGCTATGGCAGAGTCTATGCAACAGCAGACCCCTACCACCACACGATTGGCCCTGCTGCCACATACAGTGTGGGGACTATGGTAAGTCTATGAGACCGCCGCCTGTTTCTGTCTGCACCCCGTCTGAAACATCACGACACAAGCTAGCACACACACAAGACTCACACTCCAAAAATAAAGACCAGAGACCGCAGCGGCCACTGGTTTTTATTTATGTATTTATTCATCAATTGATTCAGTTTTGTCATGCTATCTGGCACACCCTAGTGGAGCTGAGCAGAACTGTAGAACCCTGGCATGTGGAAATTGGCGCAGACATTTAGTGCAACAAAGTTATGTTAATTCCACCTCATGCAATGTCAATTTCCTCCTGAAACGAGAGAGTGATTACTGCAGTGCGTTTCTTTTATAACACAAACTTTGCATCTCAACATACTGCAACAACTCCATTTCCAAGCTTTGTGTTGTTCTCATCACTCAGCTCGCTACAGAGTGAGTTGGATCACCTTTGTTTTGTTGTTTTGTTTTTCCCATTCAGCCAAACCAAACTTGAAGGGATGAAGTTGAATTGTTAATGTCTGTTTTTAGCTAGCTTTTGCAGCTACTGTAACATCAAAGATGAAAAGTGATAATAAATAAAAGAGCATCTTTTTTTTTTTAAACAGAGAGTTTCTCTTTGTTTTTGTTTTATGATGATGAGGGGATGGGACTGGGCTCACAGACCAAAACCAGAGATTAAGGACGTTCAAACGCATGCAGCAGTGTGCCGTGGGACATAAAAGAGAGAGCAAGACGAGGGAGGGAGTTGTCTCGCCCTCCCCTTCTGCCCACAAGCTTGATCGGAGGCGTGCTCTCAGCTTGAGAAATGACTGAAATTTACCATTCCGGCATGCATGCGATTTTTCAACAACATAAAAAAAAGCGTACTGTTCCCCGGTGCAGCTGCTAGCTAAAAGCTTTCATTAATTAAGGCATTTCTTTTTTCTCTTCATTTACGTAATTAAAAAATGTGCTTGAATGTTTATTCTTTCTTCTTTTTCCTCCAAATTTCCTTCCATTTCTCTGACACTTTGATCGTCCTCTCAATGAAAGTAGAAGACTGGATTTGGCCCCTAAAATTACCAGTGCTAATGTAGTGTGTTGGGAGCTAACACAGACTCGAGTGTGTGTGTGTGTGTGTGTGTGTGTGTGTGTGTGTGTGTGTGTGTGTGTGTGTGTGTGTGTGTGTGTGTGTGTGTGTGTGTGTGTGTGTGTGTGTGTGTGTGTGTGTGTGTGTGTGTGTGTGTGTGTGCGCGTGTGTGTGTGCGCGTGCGCGTGCGAACAAATGGCAGGACTACTGGGAGATGGGCTGTGCCAGGGGCAACATCGAATAAACTCAAGGGCTAAAGAGAAAAGACCAGTTTGGTTCTTAATTCTTTAATCATGTTTGATTAATGGTTCTCCAGCAGAGAGCAGTCATTTTTGCATTTTAAGATATACAATAATTAGTTCCTCTGAGGTTGAGGTTGGAGATTCTCTTTACTCATTTACAGCATACAGAAGCATCTCCTATGGATGAAAAGTTTCGTACAAGTAAGAGGGCTCCCCGAAATTAGGCAAAATTAGCCTTTGAAGACATTCAGTAGCCTTTGGAGTTTGTCTGACTTCCTAATTGCAGCAGAGCCACCGAAAGATGAGAGGGACTGTGTGTGTGTGCATGTACAGGTGTGCATGCATAGGCCCACTTGCATGCTTTATGTGTGTGTCTGCCCTAGATATCTTGAGCATGGTGCTAAATCTAAGGGCTAATATCCTGTGGTGGTTTGCCCCTCCAGAAATGTGCCGACACCTCCACTAGACTTGAAAAGGAGCTGTGATTAAACCTCTCTGAACTTATTCTGCTTTGGTTGAATCTTTGATATTGTTACAGCCTGAAAAGGAATAGTTTTCCCCAAATAAAATGGCACTTTTTTTAAATGTATTTCTTAATTAATTAAATAAAACAGGCCCAGTGCTTTCTATTTCTTTTAAGAAAGTGCCATTTTCTATGTTACAACATTAAAATACTTTTTTTTTAATCAACTGCTCCAAGTCTAATCCGTCTTAACTCCCAATGACCCTGTTCCTAACACACACTCCAAATATTGGCTTAAATATATCACGATCATTCCCATATGAAAGCCTTTATAAATAACTTGTATGGAAAACGGAAGGAAATTTGTGGCGAAAGAGAAACCGACTAAAGCTGTCAACTGAATACTGATTGGTACTTTTTCATCTTTGATGTTGCAGGCTAGCCTATACAGAGGAGGGTACAGTCGCTTCACTCCCTACTAAAAGAAAGAAAAGACAGAGACATTACCCCAACAAACAAACAAAAATCTATCTTTAAAAAAAATACAAAAAAAAGACAAACACATGACAAGCAAACGTCCGGTCCTTGGTGGAGAGCTAAATCAAACTAAAAGCTTCCAGGTCCCCATGCTGAGCCCCTCCCCTGACACCCTCTCAAGCCGATATTTCTACAACAACCTATTTGATGTCATCATTGGTCTGCTCTTGTTTTGTATTCATTTTGTGCCTTTGGTTTTCTTTTGGAAAGTTTTATGCACATATGCATTATCTTGATTGCTGTAGATGGGTGCTGTGTCACCATAACCAATGTGAGCCTACTGCAGCACGCATGATGCATGCTCAGAGGTGTGTGTGTGCAGCCGCTGTCATCTGACTAAGAATATACTGGGGCATTTTTATGATATAAAAATATAAACCGTACAAAGGGGACACATACCAAGTCTGATCAGGTTGCCACTGACCACCCATCCATTCCAATTACTTTTCTAACCTTCCATTTAACATGCATAAATCAAGCAATCAGTCCACACGCTGACTGACATGCCTTGGTAATTCTGAGCTCAAAGACAGCACTGCTCTGATTGCTTTTGGTTTTCTTTAAACGTTGGAGTGTCCTACTGTGGAACCTTATAAGCTGTACTATGTGGTATGACAGCATGTGGAGTAAAGGGTCATGAAGGCCAGATTTCTGTCTTGGACTCACAATGCTCACACTCCGGCCCAGTCTCCTGCAAATTACTTAACATTTATATGCAACTATTCTGCATTGGCGGTTATGTTTTAGGGGGAAATGTAATGCTGGCTGGGTTACTTTCAGGGACAAAGTCGCGCGGCTTTCAAAATAAGAACAACCAAAGTTAAATATCGGGGGTGAGCGTTTTCCTTTCCCTCCAGCAGCCTGAGTTTGCATTGCTTCTCATGCCAGTAGTTGGCAGTGATATTTTTGAAACTTTACAGCATCGATGCAAATTTAGACAGACTAAATTAACCATGTGTTCTTACAGTAGCTGCCGTAAATTACTTTACTCTAAGGGGTATTCGTTTTGCATTACACCCTGCTTGGTAAACCGCCAAGTCTTTTTAACACAGGCTTTCCGAAAATTTGTTTAAAAAAAAAAAAAAGATCACATCATTTGGTGACGTGCCCTTTTTTAAGTTGCCTTTCTATTTCTAAAAGTTAGCACTGAGTTTTTTACAGTTTGCAGGATTATAGTTCTGTCTTTTGTGTTTTGTGTTAGTAGTTGTGTCAGTTCTATGGTACATTTTGCAGCCAAATTGTAATGTTGTCTTATTGGAATGCATCATAATGGATGGCGTTTCAAATATGGAGGAGCAGAATTAGTGGACACAATATAATGCAGAACTATAAAACATGACAGAACAGACTGTAGCTTCTAAATAGGATTAATTACAAGACTGGATTGGATGCAAGTAGTCGATTAACATAGTCGATTGTTAAAGAAAATGGACAAAAGTTATTGATTCTAACTTTTCTCTGTTTTAGATAATTAACTCAATTGAATTTTTGTTCACATTTCACAGACTAAAAAGGTCATCGGTTAATCGCTTTATATTTGTCTAGAGTGTATATTTCCTCACAAATCTAACCGCTAAGCGTAAATAGTTGAATATGAACTTAATTTGCCGGAGACATGACTGAAGATCCTCACTAACACGCCACGGGAAACTGTCTCAAGGTGCACTATAACTAGGGCTGGGTATCGTGTATCGTATACCACGACTTTGATACCGGTTCCTGAACGATACTTTTTTCGCTACTAATTTTATACAATCCGTTTCAACGCCCGGATAGCTCAGTTGGTAGCGCGGGCGCCCATATGTGGAGGTTTGCTCCTCGACGCAGCGGGCCCGGGGTTTGACTCCAACCTGCGGCCCTTTGCTGCAAGTTACTCCTCCTCTCTCTCCCCTTTCGTGTCTTCACCTGTCCTGTCAAAAATAAAGGCCGAAAATGCCCAAAAAATTATCTTAAAAATCCTTTTATTTATTTTTCAGCTGCTACCACGTGAGCCCTGTCTCTGTGGGTAACGTAGTTTTTCCTGCATGACTAGACAGCCAATCAGCAGCATTATTAGATCTTGGTAGAAGCATGCTGCATGCTTATTGGCTCGCTGATGAGATTTACCTCTTAGGTATTGAAATTTGGTATTGAATGACAAGGCATTCTTCGATACTCAATACTAAGAACTGCAATTCGGTCGGTGCCTATCTAAATAGGTACTCAGCCCTAACTATAACACCAAACAGTTTCCACATGGACTTAGACTCACACAGAAATGACAAAGCACTGAGGCGGGTGAACCTGACACAGGGCTGTTCTGTTATACGAGTCACCGGTCTCTTTCTTTTTTTTAAAGCATTGCACAAAATGTTTTACCTCAGGATAAGCTAACTGAAACTCACAAACTACAATACAGTGCTATTCGCTTCTCAGCAGGATAGTTTCATCATTTAAACACAACCAGCAGGTTTGTCCTCTTTGCAACACCGCTTTCTACAAGAGATGGTTTTTGTTTAAGCAGAGACCCCGAGAGGATGATAAAATTAGACTGTACTGTTGTTCTTTATTAAAGCTACTGTATTATATATATATATATATATATATGTAGACATATACTGTATAACAACTTTAACACTGCACACACATACAATAAGATATTATATAGAAGCACCCAGGAGTTAGGAAAAGTAATGTAAATGTGTGTAGAGTGCAGCAGTGCTCGCCCCTTAGTCGACATACAGTGGTTGCATTGGCTTTTATTACAACTTTGTGCTACGTGAGGTAAAAAGAAAATCTCTATGTAGCGGTTAGTTGTCAGCATTTCAGTGCAGCTATGGAACTACAACTCAAAGCTATTACCAACGGTATTTCATTTATATGTACTCACAAAAGTGTTTTTTGGTCTCAAAAGAAAAAAATGTGTTTGTTGCACTTTGTTTTCAGCTTTTTAAAAACTTTACGAGATATAACATATTTATAAAAAGTATCATATCCAGCTAGTTATGTTTAGTCAAGATGTTAAAATGATAGAGTAATGTTGTGTATATATATATAAAAAAAAATAATTAACCCATAATTTCATGAGTCAAAGAAAATCTTTATGTGGGTAAACAAACATTGTTCTTCCTTTTATATGCTAGTACGTATACACCATTTGGGGTTTTTTATATGAGTCGAAACAAACTTTGGATATTATTTTTACCATTTTTCAAACAGGAAGTTTGTCCATTTGGCGTTTCTTGTATAAACTCTGCAGCAGAGTACATGTGTGGGTCTTCAGTTAGTGATCACTATTAGAAAGCTACACTGGAATGAAATAGATTTTTTTCTGATCTGGATGTGTGTGCGCGCGCTATATATATATATATATATATATATATATATATATATATATATATATATATATATATATATATATATATATATATATATATATATATATATATACACACACACACACACACTGTAATGTGTGTGTGTGTTGGGGAGAAGAGAGACAAAGTGAATGTAGTTTGCTAACATACTGTAGTTAGAGTACAGTTTTACATGACTTCACTCTAAGTCCCTGTAATAACATCACAATACCTCAACTCTGACCTCCAATATATCAGTGGCAGTGATTATTAACTTTAACTTTACGAAGTTTGCAGAGATACTAAAATAGTATCCAATGATTAAGGACAGTTGATGCAGTCCAATACAATATGACTACACTGCAATTTTAAACATGACAATGCCTTACTAGATAGAAGCGGTATTAACTGATTAGTCAATCAGCTGACCATTTACAGTATAGAATATCAGTTTAGTCATAAACTCATCATATCCTAATTTGCGCTCTTAAATTTGTAATTTTTGCTCACAAATTAACAGCATTAACTTAAGTATGTAGGCTGTTTAATAGACATATGATGTATATCCAAAATAATTCAGATATAAATTAAAAATACTAATTCATGTTCAATTTCAAATTTTAAATTCATATTTAGATTACTAATAATTGATCCAAATGACTAGTGATTGATATTGTTCTTGGATCCTTTAAAGTCCATTGTAATTTGCTTTGAGTTATTATTACACTGTATATTAGAGAATTAGCATGTGTAATGGAAATAATCGGACTCACAGATCAGGCAGTATTTGTTGCCTCCTTAACCACCTCTAACCTCCTAAATCACAAGATTATTCCCAAAATGAACAGACAGCTGCAGTTCTATTGTGCTTTCTAATGTTAAAGGGCCTGATGGTCAACTGCTCAGACATGAAAATGTGTGCATGCACATACAGTAATACGTTATCCCAACAAATACAGTATCTCAGCATGAGGGTCCATTACAGACTACGATACGACAGCCATGTTATTACAGGGACGAGTATTGTCATTTGGAATTGTCTGCACGGGTTTGTCTACACTTTACAGAAAAAGTTAAAATTAGCATAGTTTAACTGTTTCAGTGTCAGCTTATCAAGGCTTAAATGTTAAAGACTAAACATGTAAATAACTCTTGTAGTCAGTATTGTAGAGGTAATTTAAATGTGAATTTATAAAACAAACACTTTGATATTTTTGGGTTCACTTTGCTTTAATTGTATTTCATAACCAGCTAATGCAACCAGACCTTGATTTGATCCAAACATGTGTTCGTACTTTATCAGCAGAAAAAATACTCTTTATTAATCATTTATATTTAATATTCACTAAACCCTGATAAGCTGGCAGGTGCATTTGGTAGTCCACATAAAAGATTTGTACAAACGAGAACCAAGCAAAAAACATTACTGTACTTGTAAATACATTTAAATGTATATATACACACACACACACACTATATCGCAATTCTCTGAGTAACTGTTTTATATGTATTCCTATATGAAGTGGGGTTATCTGTGTATTTTCAATTCAGCTGAACTTGTTCTTGAATTGTATGTAATTTCTATAATGAGAATATATTGTCTGAAAGGTGTAAAGTAATTTTCTTTTTGAGGTAAAAGTATACTATTATGACTAATTTCTTCATTCATGAGTTATTTTTGTTGTCTATGTGACATAAGTAATCTCTGATTGTTTTTGAGTGTCAGAATAAAGCAGTTATAAGAACATTATGTCTGCCTTCACACATGGATGTCGTTGATGCTGTTGTAAGGGTTTTTCATCATAATCTGATTTTGGATGGGTTTTTTTTGTATGTGTGCACCTTATTTGTTTCTTAACCCTTGTGTTGACTTCGGGTCACATTGGCCCATTTTAAATTTTTGTTTTATATCAGAAAATATTTGACGTAGAAATAAGTGCTGAAAATGTGTAGAAGAAAAATTTTTAAATTTAAAATGTTGGGGAAAAGCAAAAACAAATTGTGAAAAAAGGCGTAAAAGTGTTTTTTTTAAGGTTGAAACAAAGACAACACAAGGGTTAAAAAACATTTACTCACTTAGCCCTGGTGGTGCCTGGCCATACAGATGGTTGCAAATAGACTATTTTTATGGTGGCCCAGAGAGCTCAATGCAATGGGATTTAAGAAAACATGAACAAAAGAAGAAAATATCTTTTCCATTTTGAAAAGCAATGCAAGTTAAGAAATATTCACCAATTCGACAACGCACGCACAACGAACCGTGCTACAAATACACAAAACACAAGCCACAAAATAGCCACAAAATTGACGATAAGCGTGAAGTAGATCAACACAACTGTGCATGTCATAAATGAATTTAAAGAAATCACATTAGACATGAATAAAGTTGAGGTAACTGCTCCGAGCAACCATTATCATAGCTTTTTGTTGTTTTGAAAATGGCATTAATGGGATGTATATCTCACTCAAAACACAATGTACACACAACAAAACATTCACTGTTTGTACTTATACCTACGAAAGGTAATGCATTATTTCATTCGTATATAATCCGCGTAATCGTGAGCCAGGACATGCAGGGCTGATGGAGGGGGACATAGAATAAAGAGCAACGAGGTCCGCGTAGGGAAGAGGTCAGGGTGGATGGATGGGTCAAAGAAACAGGTCTTTCACCCACTGTTCATGTCTCTTGTTACCACAAAAGTCAAAAAGGACTTATTTTGAAGTACTTTTGGTACGCAACTTACATACTTAACTAACAGTATGTAACATACGTAATTAACTTTCGCCACGACATTATGTAACTTTCATACTTAACTAACGCCATGTACGCAAGCGACTTAACAAATATCTTATTTTAACCCAAACCACAATCTTTTCCTAATCCTATCCAAGTAGTTCTGTTGTCAAAATAGTTTCTGCATTGCAGGGGCTTGCGCAAGTGCACTGATCGCTGGTGTTGCTGGATGAGGCATTACAAAAAAAATTGTGCATACCTTTTTGTAGGACATCATACAAACTGTTGTATGAGGATACGTTGTTTGGTTAGATACTTCATTTCAAACAGAAATTGGCTAACATGAACATAACATAAGTAAGTGCAAACAAAATTGTCTTATGATTAGGTTAAAGTTGTAGTGTGTTGAACTCTCTTAGCCATCACATTCTGACAAAATACAAGGTGTTATTGAGTATGTCAGTTTCAAAAGTTAAACTGCAGTGAGCACCACGAACTAAATTCTATTCACCTCCAATCTTAGAAATGCATATATCAAAACTATTTGCATGGCTTGATATTACTATTACGGTCTAAGTAGACAAATGCATCTTTCTGTAATCTGGGTGAACAGACCCTTTAACGGGCTCCAGTTTTAATTCCTAAAGATAGACTTGTTTTAACAAACGATGACCGAAAGGAGCACAGGCTCAAATACCTGAACTAACCCTCCCCAGATTCCTTCACATCCGTGGGTGATTAATATATTTGTCTCGGCAGCCCTTCCAGCCTGTCAGTGAGGACTATATGTGGCTTCGGTGCTATTGTGCTCCCTCCCTGCTGGGCTATAAGACTGCATGTGGATATTTTCGTATGGCAGTCCCTAGCGAGCGCTCAGTAAATCTGAGCTATAGGTTGGATAGAGGAGGCGGTGAGGCCAGTTCCTCCATGAGATAGCTGCAAGGGGAGATAGGGTGGAGGCTGATTGAGCATGCCACTTGTTTGTCTCTCTGGATTGGGGGAGAGGGGTGTGGGGGGGTAACACACTTCAAAGGCGTTTTCAAATTAAAGCCTTGTCTTCTTTCATTCCTTTATTTATTTCTTTGTCAGAAGCTCTACGGAGCTGCTTGAGATCACTCCGAATTAGCACGCATCTGTCATGACGAGGGTCCTGGGACACTCGCCTTGCCTGCCCCCAAGAAACCTACCAACCCCCTCCCAACCTTCCTTTGCTTCCATCCAGCCCCATTACACTGAGATTTTCACTTTGCACTGCCGATCTCCACTTGTATAATCCACTCTGATCTTTATTCTGGGGAGAGCAGTAGCACTAGTTTTGGCAGGCATGAGGCCTCTGCTCCCGCTGCTTTTATGCAACATTACAAGACCGGGATGAAAAGTGAATGAAGCGGTTTCTCTGCTCTCAAACTTTTTGCAGTAGAGTTTTAGACGTTTCCTTTCGGCTGTTTTTGACTCCGTCGCTGTGTCTTAACCCTGGCATTGTGAACGTTTACTCCTTTTAACAGTGTACATTACATAGATGGGAAAATATGTCGGGTCGGGAGGGCTTTACAGAAAATGTGTTGTGTTGTTTATTTCATACATTATCTCATATGTTTACCTGTGTTTTCTTTTTTTCAAAGAACTATTATCTAGCCTATGCTTTCTGTGACAAGATCCTCAGTCTTAAAAACTTTCAGAAAGTAATAAACTTGCTGCTCCACACTGACTTTTAATAAGACCTCTCATTATACTGTATCATCAGTCATATAACATTACAGTCTGCATATTTACCAGTCTCCCCACTTTTCTCTCCTGTTTCCAGTAAATACAAAAGGAAGAGCTGTACTCAGTATTGATGGACATCACAGATGAAAACAACGAAGAGAGGAGAGCTAGCTTTAAGAAAATAACACAAGAAGAAGAAGACGAGAAGGAGTCCCTCTACTGAGGCTGGCGGGGGAAGACGGGAGGCGTACAAAGTGGCGCCGCAGCAGCGGTGTCAAACCAGCCACAAACTTGACAGACGGAGTGAGCCAGTTTCCACCAGGGACCACCTTTTTGCCGGATAGAAAAGACAGAGAGAATGAAAAGTGTCCCGTTATTATAAAACATTTTATTTTTCTATACTTTTGTGATTTACAATGGTAAAAAAGTGTGTATAAAGCAGTATATATGTACAAATCTGTTTTTATGTTTTTTGGTAAGGGAGATGAACAGTTGGCCCTTGATGCTGATTCTGTGGTATGCAGGAAGGAGGAGGGAGGAGCCCCCCCTCCTCTCTCTATGGCAAACTGCTCTGTCGCCGAGGTCGTGTAAAACAAAAACATAAACAGAAAGGTGGCAGGGAGCGCTCGGCATCCAGGCAGAAGCACTTTCTACGCTGTACTTCCTGTGGGTGGAGACAAAGGTCAGCCTCCTGGTCTCACTGCTCCACCTTCTTCCTTTCAGTCTCCCTGACCTCCTTCCTTACTTCCTTCCTTTCTTTTTTCGGGCTGGTGATGTCGCTCCTTCCTCTGCGGTGTCACTGGCCGGCAGCGCCTACTGTTAGCAGCGTCCCCCGTGGATACTGTCGTGATGTCACTTTCTCCTGGCAGCACCATTGGGCATCCCCGCCCTCCCCAATGGGCAGCGTCACTGGTTTACAGCGTTGGGGAGTGGGGGGGTGAGCCACGGTGAGAGGGTATAACGCCGAGCCTCCCCGGTCTGCCCCTCTCCACGCCCCAGCAGAGGTCAATGACTGAGGACTAGTTAAGAGAAAATGGCGCAGAAGTCGCCAACTTTACTCACCTGCCAGACTCCGAGCCCAAGCCTTTGTGTCACTCTGCACCGACGGACAAACTATCAGACCAACAATGAAAGGTGCGTACAACTACCAAGGATGCACGTTTCCACCTGACGAGAATAACTCATCAACGTCCATGTAACAAATTGAATTATAATCGAATAATCCCATTGTACTACATCAGCAGGTGCATAACCAAAACACAAGCCTGAGGCATATAGACTATGTCGCTAGATAAAAACATTATAGAAATACAGTAGTGCCCATCCAACGGTAACAAGGAACGAGGGCTGAAATATGTCAATTTTTTTTGTCAATGTATTCTGAGAATATTTATTTGTGTGTTTTTGTTTTTTTTGCAGCACTGAAAACTTTTAAAGTGGAAAAAAAGTTTAAATTTGGTGAAAGCGAAACCTTAATTCTTTATATCAGAAGAGTCACTGTAAACGTGTTTAAACAAGAATGTTGGTTCAGTTCTTTGAATGTACATTAATGTCTAGGGTGTCCAATAAGTATGTATTCTTTTTCTGTATATAAATATATATACATATCTATTATATGGGCTGTGGTGATGTCAGGGAGTAGAGGGGGTGGGCAGGAAAGCCTCTGGCCCCCGAACATAGCTATCAGACCCCCTCCAACTAAATATGTCCCTGATATTTACTGTAACATGTGATCATGTGTTATATGATTGAAAGTGTGATGGTGATAGTGTGAAATGATCTCCCCAGAACCACTCCCCACCCCCCACCCCCTTACCACACAAACACACACCCTGTGCTGATGCTCATAGATTGGCAACACATGCAGATTTACAAACAATACTACATTTTTGCCCCATCGAATGCAAAATATCACATCCTACTTTTACCCGACAGACACTTCAGGAAAAGAACCTCATCTGCAGTAATTTCAGCCCTTTATTGGAGCTGGGAAGACTTGCTAATTAGCGCAAGGTGTTGTGGGTGTCAGATAAAAAAAAAAGTTTATGAATATTGATTTTTCTTTCCTTACTTGAACCAAAGTATGATTTCAACACACAGTCTCAGTGCTCTTTGATCAGAAGACAGTGAGACTGTGATGACAGCGGAGCCCGGATGTGTATTGACGTGACCCAGATTTCATTCGCTCATCACTACTGAGGAAGAGCTCGCTCTTCTGCTAATATAAAGGAGCTCCGCTGATGAAGCCCAGCTCGCAGCTTCCTGCAGCAGGCTTATGAACTGCTGTTCTCATGCTGACCCTGGTGGGCAGGCTGCTTTATTGCATATTGGAAATAACCTGCTGGCTCTGAAAAGAAAGTTGTTGTTTTTATCAGAGGCGAGCAGGTTCGGGTGAAGCACAACTTTGTTTGAGAGTTCAGGGTACACTACTTAGTCAGTAGTGGTTGTGTGTGAATTGCTAGAAGGCTAAGCTCCTGACTTCCTCTACAAAACTACAGTGTGTACTGTTAATATCCTGTACAGTAAATCTCACCTCACACTTCTTATCTTATTTCAGGTAAAAAAAAAAAATGTAAAAAAAATGTTCTGAATCAGGGCTCCACCCATGCGACCTCTGTTCATCTGTAGACAGCTTCTCATATATTACAAAGAGTATCTATATCATGGCAACTAACTGTTGTGAAGTCTAATTGGGGTAAAGTCGGTCATTTGTTCTCCCATGCAGCGATCACATGCAGGCTTAGCATTTTTATACATGTAGGTTTGTTTCTGAGAGTCACATGATTCATCTGGCCTACTTACAGCGCTACAGACTTGTGGTGGGTCAGAAACAACTCAGGAGCAGGTTGGAGCTTTACTTTGACAGGAACTTCCTGGGAGGCAAAAATCTGCTTAAATCTGGAGTTAACTGGCAGAGATGAAGAACCACAGCTTTTTTTTTGGCTCATTATCATTAAGGTTTGATCCACTGAATGATCTATGCACTCTGCAACAAAAACAGATATGATGTCATGTGAAGACATCATATTATCTACTTATTCTAGTTAGCAAGTAGTTCATGAAATCTTAGGGGTGTGGCTGGCGCTATTCTATATTTTTATTGCGGAAAAAAATCCCATGAAAACAACAAAACCAACACTGCGTTGGTCCGCCTCGATACTTTGATTTCCTGTCTCTGGCTCACAGCTGCAAGCCCATTGGTTCCCACTGAAGATGTATGAGATATGCGTCGAGAACTCTGACTAAGCAAGAGCCAATGGACGAGAAAGCAGCTTGCTTACTTTAAGTGTTTTTGTTGTTTTGGTACAAACTGGGGAAAAATGCAGTCTAGCCACGTTAAAGCTGCAGTAGTAAGAATTTGTTTTTGGGCACTTGGGGACAGAAGAAGTCAGAAACTATAAAACAAGAGAGTCAGCTCCTGTTCTCTTAGCTTTCATTGCATTACTGTATAAAACAAAGATTCCATTTTGTTAGCATTCCACAACCTCAGCTCCCGTAAGGCTTTGATAGTGCTTCTCTGGTTAAGCCTCATGGGAGCTGTAGTTGAATACTGACAGAATAATCACTTAAAAACACACATGAGATTGTATTGCCTTCAAATTTTCTGTGGGTTCAAGAAAATGTGTAACCTGTTTCACATCATATTTTAAACCGTTGTCAATATAAAAAAATATTTATTGGTGGAATATTAATGTATCTAATCGAACTATTTAGACTTGCTGGTCTTCCATGTTAGTAGCAGTGGTCAGGTATGGGTTTTATTTTGAATTGCTTTTTTATTTCTTCTTTATTTTTAACTGACATTCTAACTAAACTGTGGCTGTTTGTCTCTGCTCGTTGACACATATTTTACATTCTTTACAAATATGTTAGTCTGTGTAAAGCTCCAGCCTGCACCTCAGCGGGGGGCGGGGTTAAAGCGACCCTCCCTTCCTTCCTTCAGATGCCTTCAGTATAATGACCTGGTCCTGATCTTCCTGAGCACAACTGCTTGAGCTGTGACACTAGCAGGATGTCCCCTCTGAGAGTCCCCCCGCCTCCCCCACTGACCCCGACACACCCGCCCCCTGCGACACCCTACCCCCTCCCTAGTCTTCTAGTATGTGAGTCGACTGGCCCCTTTTGTATTCCTGGTGTTCTGTACATAATAACCCTCACCCCTTCTTACCCATCCCCTCCTCCCCCAGCTGTCCTTCCAGGGGGAAAAAGAAAAAGAAAAAAAAACTACATCCTCTGACTACCCGAAATCTTGTATTTTGTTCTAATAATGACAAAATTTATTTATAAGGATTTTTTAAAATCTATCTCTTTCTCCTTTTTGTAAATGTTCCAGTTAAATAAAGTTTAAAAATGTTAAAAAATTAAATGGATATATTGAAAGGTTAAAAAAAATGTCTCTAGAAGTCCCTGCCCCCTCCTCTGGCTCTGTACTCTGAACTTTGTGTTTTAGTTTTTTCTCTTTCTGTATGCTTCTCTTTATGTGCTTCAGATGAAGAGTTCTATTTATTATGACATTAACGTTATTATAATTATGACTAATGATTAATATTATCATCATCCTCATCATCCTCATTATTATCATTAATAAACTTGTCTACTTCAGCCGCAATGTCTCAGCACTGTTTTGTGGTGAGTGATGAGTTACTGCGTGCTTGGGGCGGACTGGGACTTGCAGTAAGACTACAAATCCCATGACACAACATCTCTGCATGTGAGACGGGCCAGGTGGAATGGGGCAGGGTGACGGTCCCAGACCCATTTGTCTTATGCCAAACCCCCTCCGGGTTTACAAGATGGAGTGCACCTGTCTGTCGCTGAGGCCGCCATTTACCCAACCGGCGCAAAGACAAACTCAAAATATAGACCGACGCCTTTAGGGGGAAGGAGACGCAAAAACACACAAATGTAAATGCAAAAGATCAGTGCCTCTCCATCATTGTTGACTTTGTTTAATCCTTTGAGCCTCTACAAACAATGGGAGATGGGATTCTTTTTGTCACACCCAAAAAAAAAAAAGAAAGAAAAATGGAAAAAACTGTTTTTTTTCGTGTCACTGCTATTCCACATCAAACTGTGCACAATGCGGTCTGTGCAATATGTGAATATGCTATGCATCATTTTCAAATGTTTTTTAGCCTGAGGCCTTTACTAAAAGCCATTTAAATTTGACGTTTAGTTTGACGTTTGACGTTTGATCATTTAGATTGAGCAATCAGGGTTTAAAAGAAAAGGTACTTATGTTCAGACTGTCGACTAAAAATAGAAATTTCTGCCAACTGAGAATGAACAAAGAACTTTGCACGGGCTATGACTTTTTATCAAATACTATGCTATGGCTTTTTGTGACACTCTCTACTATGACTTGTTATGGTGATACTATAACATGACTTCCTAATGGCATACATGACATTTTATGACTTTTGATGCCATACTATACTATGACTTTTTGTAAAGAAATGTATTACATACTATAATATGACTTTTTATGACTTTTTTACTATATCTGCATTGTGCTGAATGGTGGAAAATGCTTCTTGGAAGAAAAGCCTGTTAAGAAAAATGTCACTGTCAAAGAGCCTGAAGCGACAAAAAGTCATAGTATAGTATGTCGAAAAAAGGGAGGGAGTTTATGAGAGCTATCGGAGTTGAACCACAGAGAATCATTTTAGGGCACACACATGTAAGAAGGTTGGGAAAAACCAAACTATATGCTCAGAGCTCTGGTGTTGGTTGCCCATAAAATGATTAGGAGAAACTGACTTACGTTGACCAATGGATCCAAAGAGTCAAAGCTGTCAATTGTGTGGAAAATATAACGGCAAAACTACAGTTCAGAGTAGACATTTATTTAGAGAGGTGACCTGTTATACAGAGAACTGAAAAGAGTAAAATTGTAACTGGTCACTTTCAATAAGGAAAGTAACTCTTCCCCATTATCTTTTCTTAGTGGTATGTAAAGGTACTTTATTGTCACATACACATACATATAGCAAAATTCATTCTCTGCATTTAACACATCCCTCAAGGGAGCAGTGGGCAGCCATATGCAGCGCCTGGGGACCAACTCCAGATCTGAGCCAGTGAGATCTGAGCAGGTGCCTATCAAGAGCACTGACTGGAAAATCTAATCTACAGGGGAAAACTGGAGCACGCAGACATGGAGAGAACATGCAAACTGCACACCGAAAGACGGTGACGACCAGGATTCGAACCCTGAACCTTTTTGCTTTGAGGCCACAGTGCTATCCACTGGGCCACCATGCTGACATATATTTCTGTCTTTGTGTATGTAATTTCATGTCAATACTATCTGTATCTGTACCATGTTGTGTGAGACTCTTTGTCAAGCATCTTGTTTTAATGAATGTTCCAAAAAAAAGAGGTCATTGTACAATGTAGTGAAATTCTTCTTCTGCATTTAAGAAATAATATATTAGCCTGGGATTGAACCACCAACCTTGAAGTTATAGGGGAATTACTCTACCTCCAAACCTCCAAAAAAAGTCTTACAAAAGTCACAGTAGAGTACGTTGGAGAGCTAGTATGTCCAAAAAAGTAATAATATAATATGTCCAAAAAAGTCATAGTACAGTATGTCGGAAAAAGTCATAGTACAGTATGTCGGAAAAAGTCATAGTACAGTATGTCGAAAAAAGCCATAAAAAAGTAATAGTATAGTATGTCGAAAAAAGTAATAGTATAATATGTCCAAAAAAGTCATAATATAGTATGTCGAAAACAAGTCATAGGATAGTATGTCGAAAAAACCCATAAAAAAGTCAGAGTATAGTATGTCCAAAAAAGTCATAGTATAGTATGCCAAAAAAAGCCATAAAAAAGTCAGAGTAAAGTATGTCCAAAAAAGTCATAGTATAGTATGCCAAAAAAAGCCATAAAAAAGTCAGAGAGCTAGTATGTCCAAAAAAGTCATAGTATAATATGTCGAAAACAAGTCATAGTATAGTATGTCGAAAAAAGCCATTAAGAAGTCAGAGTATAGTATGCCAAAAAAAGCCATAAAAAAGTCAGAGAGCTAGTATGTCCAAAAAAGTCATAGTATAATATGTCCAAAAAAGTCATAGTATAGTATGTCAGGAAAAGTCATAGTATAGTATGTCAGGAAAAGTCATAGTATAGTATGTCGGAAAAAGCCATAAAGAAGTCATAGTATAGTATTTCGGGAAAAGTCATAGTATAGTATGTCGGAAAAAGCCATAAAGAAGTCGTAGTATAGTATGTTGAAAAAGGTATGAAAAAGTCATAGTATAGTATGTCGAAAACAAGTCATAGTATAGTATGTCGGAAAAAGTCATATAATATGTCGAAAAAAGTAATAGTATATTATGTCCAAAAAAGTCATAGTATGTCGGAAAAAGTAATAGTATAATATGTCCAAAAAAGTCATAGTATGTCAGAAAAAGTAATAGTATAATATGTCCAAACAAGTCATAGTATAGTATGTCGGAAAAAGTCATATAGTATGTTGAAAAAAGACATAAAGAAGTCATAGTATAGTACGTTGAAAAAAGTATGAAAAAGTCATAGTATAGTATGTCGAAAAAAGTAATAGTATAATATGTCCAAAAAAGTCATAGAATAGTTCGTCGGAAAAAGTCATATAGTATGTCGAAAAAAGCCATAAAGAAGTCATAGTATAGTATGTCGGAAACAAGTCATAGTATAGTATGTTGGAAAAAGTCATAAAAAAAGTCAGTGATGTCCAAAAAAGTAATAATATAATATGTCCAAAAAAGTCATAGAATAGTATGTCGAAAACAAGTCATAGTATAGTATGTCGGAAAAAGTATGAAAAAGTCATAGTATAGTATGTCGAAAACAAGTCATAGTATAGTATGTCGAAAAAAGTAATAGTATAATATGTCCAAAAGAGTCAAAGTATAGTATGTCAGAAAAAGTCATATAGTATGTCGAAAAAAGCCATAAAGAAGTCATAGTATAGTATGTCGGAAACAAATCATAGTATAGTATGTCGAAAAAAGTAATAGTATAATATGTCCAAGAAAGTCAGTGTCGTATGTCGGAAAAAGTCACAGTAAAGTATGTCGAAATAAATCTTTAAAAAGTCATTGTATAGTATGCCCAAAAAAGCCATAAAAAGTCATAGTATGGAATGTCCAAAAAAGTCATAGTATATTATGTCGAAAAAGTCATATAAAAAAGTATAAAAAAGTCATAGTATAGTATGTTGAAAAAAAATCATAGTATATTATGTCGAAAAAAGCCATGAAAAACTAACATTATAGTATGTCGGAAATAGTCATAAAAACGTCATAGTATAGTATGTCGAAAACAAGTCATAGTATAGTATGTCGAAAAAAGCCATGAAAAAGTCAGAGTACAGTATGTCCAAAAAAGTAATAGTATAATATGTCCAAAAAACTCATAGTATAGTATATCGAAAACAAGTCATAGTATAGTATGTCGAAAAAAAGGCATAAAGAAGTCGTAGTATAGTATGTCGAAAAAAGCCATAAAGAAGTCATAATATAGTATGTCGAAAACAAGTCATAGTATAGTATGTCGAAAACAAGTCATAGGATAGTATGTCGAAAAAAGCCATAAAAAAGTCAGAGTAAAGTATGTCCAAAAAAGTCATAGTATAGTATGCCAAAAAAAGCCATAAAAAAGTCAGAGAGCTAGTATGTCCAAAAAAGTCATACTACAATATGTCCAAACAAGTAATAGTATAATATGTCCAAAAAAGTCATAGTATAGTATGTCGAAAACAAGTCATAGTATAGTATGTCGAAAAAAGCCATAGTATAGTATGTCGAAAACAAGTCGTAGTATAGTATAATATGTCCAAAAAAGTCATAGTATAGTATGTCGGAAAAAGTCATACAGTATGTCGAAAAAAGTAATAGTATATTATGTCCAAAAAAGTCATAGTATGTCGGAAAAAGTAATAGTATAATATGTCCAAAAAGGTCATAGTATAGTATGTTGGAAAAAGTAATATAGTATGTCGAAAAAAGCCACAAAGAAGTCATAGTATAGTATGTCGAAAAAAGTATAAAAAAGCAATAGTATAGTATGTCGAAAAAAGCAATGGTATAATATGTCCAAAAAAGTCATAGAATAGTATGTCGAAAACAAATCATAGTATAGAATGTCGGAAAAAGTCATATAGTATGTTGAAAAAAGCCACAAAGAAGTCATAGTATAGTATGTCAAAAACAAGTCATAGTATAGTATGTCCAAAAAAGTAATGGTATAATATGTCCAAAAAAGTCATAGAATAGTATGTCGAAAACAAGTCATAGTATAGAATGTCGGAAAAAGTCATATAGTATGTTGAAAAAAGCCACAAAGAAGTCATAGTATAGTATGTCAAAAACAAGTCATAGTATAGTATGTCGGAAAAAGTAATATAGTATGTTGAAAAAAGCCACAAAAAAGTCATAGTATAGTATGTCCAAAAAAGTCATAGTATAGTATGTCGAAAAAAGTCATAGTATAGTATGTCGAAAACAAGTCATAGTATAGTATGTTGGAAAAAGTAATAGTATATTATGTCCAAAAAAGTCATAGTATGTCGGAAAAAGTAATAGTATAATATGTCCAAAAAGGTCATAGTATAGTATGTTGGAAAAAGTAATATAGTATGTCGAAAAAAGCCACAAAGAAGTCATAGTATAGTATGTCGAAAAAAGTATAAAAAAGCAATAGTATAGTATGTCGAAAAAAGCCATAAAAAAGTCAGAGTATAGTATGTCCAAAAAAGTAATGGTATAATATGTCCAAAAAAGTCATAGAATAGTATGTCGAAAACAAGTCATAGTATAGAATGTCGGAAAAAGTCATATAGTATGTTGAAAAAAGCCACAAAGAAGTCATAGTATAGTATGTCCAAAAAAGTAATAGTATAATATGTCCAAAAAAGTCATAGTATAATATGTCCAAAAAAAGTCATAGTATAGTATGTCGGGAAAAGCCATAAAGAAGTTGTAGTATAGTATGTCGAAAAAAGTATAAAAAAGCAATAGTATAGTATGTCGAAAAAAGCCATAAAAAAGTCAGAGTACAGTATGTCCAAAAAAGTAATAGTATAATATGTCCAAAAAAGTCATAGTATAGTATGTCGAAAACAAGTCATAGTATAGTATGTCGAAAACAAGTATAAAAAAGTCATAGTATAATATGTCCAAAAAAGTCATAGTATAATATGTCCAAAAAAGTCATAGTATAGTATGTCGGGAAAAGCCATAAAGAAGTCATAGTATAGTATTTCGGGAAAAGTCATAGTATAGTATGTCGGAAAAAGCCATAAAGAAGTCATAGTATAGTATGTTGAAAAAGGTATGAAAAAGTCATAGTATAGTATGTCGAAAACAAGTCATAGTATAGTATGTCGGAAACAAGTCATAGTATAGTATGTCGGAAAAAGTCATATAATATGTCGAAAAAAGTAATAGTATATTATGTCCAAAAAAGTCATAGTATGTCGGAAAAAGTAATAGTATAATATGTCCAAAAAAGTCATAGTATGTCAGAAAAAGTAATAGTATAATATGTCCAAACAAGTCATAGTATAGTATGTCGGAAAAAGTCATATAGTATGTTGAAAAAAGACATAAAGAAGTCATAGTATAGTATGTTGAAAAAAGTATGAAAAAGTCATAGTATAGTATGTCGAAAAAAGTAATAGTATAATATGTCCAAAAAAGTCAAAGTATAGTATGTCAGAAAAAGTCATATAGTATGTCGAAAAAAGCCATAAAGAAGTCATAGTATAGTATGTCGGAAACAAATCATAGTATAGTATGTCGAAAAAAGTAATAGTATAATATGTCCAAAAAAGTCAGTGTCGTATGTCGAAAAAAGCCATAAAAAAGTCAGAGTATAGTATGTCCAAAAAAGTAATGGTATAATATGTCCAAAAAAGTCATAGAATAGTATGTCGAAAACAAGTCATAGTATAGAATGTCGGAAAAAGTCATATAGTATGTTGAAAAAAGCCACAAAGAAGTCATAGTATAGTATGTCCAAAAAAGTCAGAGTATAGTATGTCCAAAAAAGTAATAGTATAATATGTCCAAAAAAGTCATAGTATAATATGTCCAAAAAAAGTCATAGTATAGTATGTCGGGAAAAGCCATAAAGAAGTTGTAGTATAGTATGTCGAAAAAAGTATAAAAAAGCAATAGTATAGTATGTCGAAAAAAGCCATAAAAAAGTCAGAGTACAGTATGTCCAAAAAAGTAATAGTATAATATGTCCAAAAAAGTCATAGTATAGTATGTCGAAAACAAGTCATAGTATAGTATGTCGAAAACAAGTATAAAAAAGTCATAGTATAATATGTCCAAAAAAGTCATAGTATAATATGTCCAAAAAAGTCATAGTATAGTATGTCGGGAAAAGCCATAAAGAAGTCATAGTATAGTATTTCGGGAAAAGTCATAGTATAGTATGTCGGAAAAAGCCATAAAGAAGTCATAGTATAGTATGTTGAAAAAGGTATGAAAAAGTCATAGTATAGTATGTCGAAAACAAGTCATAGTATAGTATGTCGGAAACAAGTCATAGTATAGTATGTCGGAAAAAGTCATATAATATGTCGAAAAAAGTAATAGTATATTATGTCCAAAAAAGTCATAGTATGTCGGAAAAAGTAATAGTATAATATGTCCAAAAAAGTCATAGTATGTCAGAAAAAGTAATAGTATAATATGTCCAAACAAGTCATAGTATAGTATGTCGGAAAAAGTCATATAGTATGTTGAAAAAAGACATAAAGAAGTCATAGTATAGTATGTTGAAAAAAGTATGAAAAAGTCATAGTATAGTATGTCGAAAAAAGTAATAGTATAATATGTCCAAAAAAGTCAAAGTATAGTATGTCAGAAAAAGTCATATAGTATGTCGAAAAAAGCCATAAAGAAGTCATAGTATAGTATGTCGGAAACAAATCATAGTATAGTATGTCGAAAAAAGTAATAGTATAATATGTCCAAAAAAGTCAGTGTCGTATGTCGGAAAAAGTCACAGTAAAGTATGTCGAAATAAATCTTTAAAAAGTCATTGTATAGTATGCCCAAAAAAGCCATAAAAAGTCATAGTATATTATGTCGAAAAAGTCATAGGATAGTATGTCGAAAAAAGTATAAAAAAGTCATAGTATAGTATGTTGAAAAAAATCATAGTATATTATGTCGAAAAAAGCCATGAAAAACTAATATTATAGTATGTCGGAAAAAGTCATAAAAACGTCATAGTATAGTATGTCCAAAAAAGTTTTTAAAAAGTCAGTATAGCATGTCCAAAAAGCCATAAAAAGTCATCGTATAGCATGTCGAAAAAAGTATAAAAGATTCATAGTATAGTATGTCCAAAAAAGTCATAGTATGTCCAAAAAGGTCTTAAAAATTCATAGTATAGTATGTCAAAAAAAGTCATAGTGTAGTATGTCGAAAAAGTCATTGTATAGACCCTTTGCATGTGACATCACGCTCCATTCGCGCGAATTAAGAACGCAATGACGGAATGGCACGGAAAACTAGCTTCAAAAAGGCCAAAAAAACTAGTTAAATGCGGGTCTGCGGAGCTCCTGCCCCGGCTAGCTGACGAGCTAGCTGCAGCCCATCACGTCGTAATATAAAAAGTCATAGGATAGTAGGTCCAAAAAGCCTTTAAAAAGTCATAGTATAGTATGTCGAAAAAAGTTATAGTATGTCCAAAAAAGCCATATAAAAGTCACAGCATAGTATGTCAAAAAAAGCCATGGTACAGTATGTCCAAAAAAAATCTAAAGGTGCTTATAATTTCAGGTTTATAATTGTTCATAATTTAGAGGTTATATCAAAATAGGTTTACATGGTTTAATTAAAAAAAGCTCTCTGTTTTAGCTACCGAGTAGCCATCACACTTCTGTTCCATCTTTGTTGGGAGTCGCACATGCGCAGTAGCTAGGTAAGGACTACTAGCCAGTCAGAAGCAGAGTATGAGTGCGTGCCACGCTAGCAGCTAGGCGGGCATTATAACGTTTGTTACAAAGTGACGCTCGTTTGTCACGGAAGTCTGGACTACAATAGAGCTGTTTGGAGCAGTTTGTGAACAGTGTTTTCTGTTGGAGATGGTAAGTCCCTTTGGGGTGGACTTTGGGCTTTTTCACTTTGTAAACCTATTATATGCACAAAAAGGATATATATATAACAATAAAGGAAGGGGAAAAGCCAAAAAGCTGTAATATGAGCACTTTTAAAAAAAAGTCATTGCATGTCGAAAAAAGGTCATAGTATAGTATGTTGAAAAAAGCCATAAAAAAAGTCACACACCTTTTGGGACTGTTCAAAATTACAACCACAGAGAATCATTTTAGGGCACACACATGTAAGAAGGTTGGGAAAAACCAAACTCTATATGCTCAGAGCTCTGGTGTTGGTTGCCCATAAAATGATTAGGAGAAACTGACTTAAACCCCACCCACTTACGTTAGACCAATGGATCCAAAGAGTCAAAGCTGTCAATTGTGTGGAAAATATAACCGCAAAACTACAGTTCAGGGTGAACATTTATTTAGAGAGGTGGTCACAGAGAACTGAAAAGAGTAACATTTTAACTGGTCACTTTCAATAAGGAAAGTCACTCTTCCCCATTATGGTTTCTTAATGGTATGTAAAGGAAACCGGAGGACGCAGGGGAAACCCTCGCAGACATGGAAAGAACATGCAAACTCCACACAGAAAGACGAGGACGACCGGGATTCGAACCCTGAACCTTTTTGTTTTGAGGCCACAGTGCTATCCACTGGGCCACCATGCGGACATATATTTCTGTCTTTGTGTATGTAATTTCATGTCAATACTATCTGTATCTGTACCATGTTGTGTGAGACTCTTTGTCAAGCATCTTGTTTTAATGAATGTTCCAAAAAAAAAGAGGTCATTGTACAATGTAGTGAAATTCTTTTTCTGCAGTTAAGAAAAATATATTAGCCTGGGATTGAAGCACCATATTTGAGGTTATAGGGGAATTACTCTACCTCCAAGCCACAAGTCACCCATTTTAATATCATAGTATGTTGAATAAACTCATGGTATAGTATGTCACAGTAGAATGTAGTAAAATTTTATTTCTGAAATTTAGCCTATCCTGAGTATATGTATTAGCCTGGGATTGAACCACCAACCTTGAAATTATGTGGCGATCATTCTCCAACTCCAAGCCACAAGTCCCCATTGTACAGTATAGAACGGTGAAAAAAGTCATAGTATAGTATGTCGAAAAAAAGTCATAGTATAGTACGTCAACAAAAGTAATAGCATAGTATGTCGAAAAAAGCCATAAAAAGTTATAGTACAGAATGTCGAAAAAAGTCAAAGTATAGTATGTTGAAAAAAGTCATAGTATAGTATGTCATAAAAGTCATAAAAAGACAGATTCATTAATTTGGAAAAAGTGATAGTATGGTATGTCGAAAAAGTTATAAAAAGTCCTAGGCTTGTATGTTGAAAAAAGTCATGGTATAAAATGTCAAAAAAGATATAAAAAGTCATAACACAGTATGTCAAAAAAGATAGAAAAAGTCATAGTATAGTATGTCGGAAAAAAAAATAGTATAGTAAGCTGCAGCAGCTGTGAAGTTTGTGTTTGACCAGTGAATGACTTTCATCACTGTAAACTCCAGGTTCTAACCATATTGTAGTCCTCCAACAGAAACAAAGTTAGGTTCCTGAGTTCTGAATAGTTCCTGGGGTCATGGGAAAGGTCCCCTGCTGAGTAACTGACATACTACTGGTACTGGATACTGTTGCTAGTATACAAGAAATCAACATATTAAATCCCATCAACAGGAAATGATGCATCAGTGGACCAAAGGATGTCAATAAAGATGTCCATATATATATATATATATATATATATATATATATATATATATATATATATATATATATAAAGAAACAAAGAAATATGGATAGAATATGGATAGAAAACTCAACAATTATAATATAGTCAAAGTATATTTGTATATAACAACCACTTGCTACACTGTATTTATGTTACCTTACAGTAGGTGCAATGTCATCTTGATCCCACTTGGTGGCACCATCTATCTGTCTCTTATGTTTCTACTAAAGGCCTCAGTAGTCATAATTCATTCAACAGAACCAGTTTTGAACTTTGACCATCTTCCCTCACTGCCTCACCCTTTCCTCTGCCACAGCAGCTCCTCTCAGACACCTGATCCACCTCAGGAGTGAAATATTATCTCCGAGTTTTATTTATACATGTAACGGTTGATTAAGGTCAAATGGGGATCTAAAATATGATAAAAGCATCTGTTGGACTCAAATAGAATCTGTCACCCCAACCACAGCAATTGACCATAATCACACAATTATGAAGCGATGAGACACTTTGGCTTTATGGGGGAGGGTGCTTTGCTAAAATGGCCCACGTAAAACCCCATCTGTATGAATGGGCCTTGGAGTTGAGCCAAAGCAGGGGCTAAAAGACCCAATATATCAAGCCATGGCACATCTAGCAGAGGGGAACGCGAAAGCGGCTGACAAAACGGCAAGTCTGATGGTGTCAAAGGAAAACACGGCTCAAATATTTGTAGGCGCCAACAATTTTGTAGGTACGGAGTTCCCTCATGTAATTTTGGTGGCAAATAAAATTAGCAAAGATGATTCATGAGCCAAATGAATCCAAACCAGCTGAGAACACAGTTCGCTCTTCAGTTTATTCAAGTATTTATATGACAATGATTCATCTCAGCTGACAGTAGAGGATGTTTAATCCTTTTTTTTTTTTAATGGAGTGTCAGTCAGCACCATCAGACCAGAATCATTTTTAATCGGTCGATAAAGGTATAGACTTAATGCCGCTTGTACGGATCCAGGT
Source organism: Zingel zingel (assembly GCA_023566125.1). Classification (NCBI taxonomy): domain Eukaryota; kingdom Metazoa; phylum Chordata; class Actinopteri; order Perciformes; family Percidae; genus Zingel; species Zingel zingel. Next base: position 24,795,646 of record CM042325.1, read on the forward strand.
CACTACAAATTATTAAATAATATAATTTTAGAGTTATTGTTATATACTGCTGGGAAGTGCAGAAATGTGATATAATAATAAATAATTCCAGGCCATATTGGGCTTGGTGTTCCATCATGCCTTCACACTTTGACCAGTATGTCTGTTTTTATTAAATGACATTTTATGTGATATTATAAAAGGTCTTAAATTAAACTGCAGAAACCGTAATTCCTCAACAGACTTTGTCCCATCACACACTATAACACGTATCAAATGAGAATAAAAAAAAAACAAAAAAAAAAAAACACTACTTACTACTCTCATAAATCAACAATGTTGCATTAATCAGTTGCATAATCTACATCATCTTTTTTCGTGCTGCAGTGCTTTTGTGTGTGTGATGCCTGGATGTTTGGGAGCTGCAGCAGCAGGTTTCTTGTCTGGAGCTTTAGACAGTGCATCCATCAGCTCGGCGCTACACCATCTGCTGCTCACACTGCAGCGCTCGGCCCAGCTAAGAGCCATCTGCAACCAGCTTCATTTACATCGCTCTGAGAAGTTTTACTTTGGACTCACAACAAGTGCTGAGTGGCTTTTAAAGACAAGAACAGGATCTACTTCATGAAACGGTGTTGATCCTATTTGTGCAAAGAGTTATATAAAAGGCAAAAAGCTGTGTATCACATGCTCCTTCTGCTGCATCAATCATCCAACGTACTGATTGATTAACTTCCTGCGCACACGACCCAATGTTAAGAGCTCATTAATTATTCTGGCAGCATTTAGCTTGAATATGCACAGTGTCCAACTGTTTGTGATCCAATGTAACAAGCTATAATGACACTGTCTATCCACATGAGGGAGACAAACGCCCAAAGATCATGCAGAGATCTGGACACCCAGAGAGAACAGTTCACACATTAGGCATACGATCATAATAAGCTCAATATCTGACTGAGAGCACATCACTGAACAAGTGTACCATCATTTTAATTCTGGAAGCACTGTAAAGCCCAAACTGCTGTGAAGGCAGAAATATTCTCTCAGGCTGTGTTGAACCAGATGTTAGACTGTTAAAAAAGAAAAAAATGGGGCTACCGAGTGGAAAGTTAATAATAAAGAAGCTGCCACTCCTGCTGTTAGCTGAAAAAGTGCAGTGCAACTAGAATAAACCTATTAGCATAAGAACCATCAAAGTTCAAGCAGATTAGTGAGAGAATAACAATTTGTACTTTAACCAGATTTACTTTTTGACATTTAAATTGTGATGTTTTAGGATGTGATGTTCAAAACAATAGAATTTCTTCTCAATTTTTGACCAGATATACAAAAGCTTTACTAATTACTTTATATACCGTAAGTACAATGTTTGAAATATTGTATTTTACTGTACTTTTGGTTATATTTTTACGTGCTGGCTGAAGTTGTGATTTACTTAAGAGGATGACACATTGTATGTAAAATAATTAGTGTTTCAACAGTTTATATCAGTGTGGAGGTATTCACCTCTTAACATAGTTTTCTGCTTTCAGCTGGGAGGAGGCCTCGGGGAAGACCCTGGACTAGGTGGAGGGATTATATCTTCAACCTGGCCTGGGAACGCCACATTAACCAGCTCCGACTAGGGGATCCCCAGCTGGTTAATGTGGCTCTGGAAAGGGAAGTTTGGGGTCCCCTGCTGGAGCTGCTACCCCCGCGACCCGATACCGGATAAGCGGACGAAGATGGACATAGTTTTCCCCTTTTGTTTTCCCAAAAGTATTGTTTGTAATCCCACAGTCTGACAGTATCGTATTCTTTGTCATGTGTTCCACCTCTTTATTGAAGATTTATGATGTTCACACTCAAACCCAGTACTCTCTGGATGTCTTGTGCACCATTTTAGTCAGAGTTCTACAAAATTCAGCCTGATGTATTTGGTGTCTTTGAAAATTTTAGGATCTCCACAAAGCTCTGAGGGTTTGTATAAAGTTTGGCTGAACAGCATGAGTTCATATTGAATTATCCATCAGCAGTAGCTGCCTGCTTGTGATGTGGTTAAAAAACCCAGAGTACATTTGGGATTGGGAAAAGTTTTATAGTGTGTTTTTATGGCTGTTGATTACTGTATAAGTAAGTAAGTAACACTTCATTTATATAGGACTTTTAAAAACACGCAGTTACAAAGGGATTCACACACATGCGCAATACAATGAATAAATAAATAAAATTAAAGCTGCAAGCAGCGTTGGATGGGCCCTCGCGCCTCTGCGCGCATCGGGGTTACTGGTGGACAGCGCTCCTTGTGACCGTGCATTTGCGCGGCACTCAGACACTGAAAATTGTCAGCAATGAAAAGGGAACTTTCTGCTGAGTTCAATGATACCTCACACAAGACTCTACCTTAAACGAGTCACCAGTTATGAAAGGGGGCGTGGCTTAAGCATAGGGGGCGGGCCAAACCATCACCAATGAAGAAAGAACTCTCTGCTGAGTTCAATGATACCTCACACAAGACTCTACCTTAAACGGTTCAAATGTTATGAAAGGGGGTGGGCCTGAGTAAGTGGGCGTGGTTAGGGGGCGGCTCAGTATCACATGTAGACCACACATTTTAAGTTTCATGTAAATCGGATGATGTTTGTCATATAAGGCTGATTTCCTGTTGCGAGCGGGGGGCGCCATTTTGAGCGAAAAGTTTTTCTTTTAATAACTTTTCATCTTTAAAGTCTTAAGATGGCACAGACCAAATTTTAAGTTCATCGGATGAAATCTCTAGGAGGAGTTCATTAAAATATGACATGTGGAAATGGGCAAAATCGCACTAATTTCGAACTTTCAATTCAAAATGGCGGACTTCCTGTTGGGTTTAGGGTATGGCTCCAATGAGCTTTTTTGTACGTCTTGACATGCTACACATATGTACAAAGTTTCGTGAGCCTACGTTAAACGCCATTTTTGTGAAAGGTGGGATTGATGCGACCACCAATTTTGGTGACTTTTTGAGCATGTTAAGCCCCTCAAAAAGGCGATTCATTTGCAGAAAAGAAGGAATAATAATTCCTTCAGTTTCAATAGGGCCTTCGCTGCCGTCGGTGCTCGGGCCCTAATTAAACATGAGCCACAAAATACAAATGTCATTTTAAATACAGGATAAAAGGGGTGCAGCCCTTTACAGAAAGGCTAATGTATGAGCCGTGGGTTTTTAAAATATGCTTAAAACAGTCCAGAGATTCAACAGACCTAACAGACTGAGGGAGAATATTCCAAAGGGTTAGAGCTAAAATGGCAAAGGCACGATCACCTTTGGTCTTGTAGTTGGAGCGAGGAATGGATAAAAGACTAAGGTTTGAGGATCTGAGTGGGCGCATAGTGGAGTGAAGAACAAGGAGCTCAGAAATGTAGTGGGGGGAAAGGTCATGTAATACTTTGTAGGTAATCAACAGGATCTTATACTATATTCAGAATTTTACCGGAAGCCAATAAAGAGATGGAAGGAATGGTGCGATATGAGACCGGCGACTTGTTGAAAAAAGGCTGACATAAGAATGCACAAAAGGCCAACACAGTATAACCATGCTCACATTCCAACAATATAGAAGATGTCTTATATTTGCCCGAGAGCATGCACACAAATGGATGTTTCTCAGCCTGCCATGCTGCACATATACCTTTAAAGAAGTTGTTCAGCCTCAGTCGCAGGGCGCTCCCACCCTCACACACGAAGCACAAAGGCAAGAAGAAATACTGGCCTTGACACTTGCTCCATTCTGAGCTTAATGTGATTGTGGTTTAATACTTGTTACAACAGTGTGGAAGGTGCTGTCTTCAGGAGTTTAGATGGGCTGAAATTCACCTTCCCTCCTTCAACTTTTTAGGGAAAGTAATGACGAGAATCCTGAAAAACGCCACGCTATAAAGGGAAACAAAAGTGCTGGGCTCGACAGAACACGAGCTCCGACCACAATTTGTGGATTTAGGTGAGCACGCGGCCCAACGCAAGGTCAGACAGGAAATTGGGTGATGTGAGAACCGGGCATTTGAAAACTCACTATGTTGGCACGAGGCAGCGAATCAATGACAGCAGAGACAGACGGAGACATGAGGAAATGAGACTGAGAAAAGAGGAAATGGAGAGAGAGAGAGAAGTGTGAGGGGAAATAATCGTGAGTTTAACATAAACTAATGTATTGTTTAGTCTAAAAATAAAAATAAAAAAGTTGCCAAGAAACAGACATGTTGAAATTGTTGGTTTTGTCAGACCAACAGTCCAAAACTTGAAAATAATAAATTGAAAGGCATATAAAAGAGCATTAAATCATCACATTTAAAAAGCTGGATCCAGAGATTTGGAATTTTTGTTGAGAAATGACAAATAAACTAATCACTACATGGGATACAATTTTAATTGGGCAATAATGCACAAAGAACTGAGGAACTGAACAAATTAAAATAAATGAGAAACTCTGTTCTCTCTCTCTCTCTCACTTCTCCCATTCTGACTCAATCAGCCCCGCCCTCTACGGTGAGACCTATATGTCTGAAAGACAGTAAATTCCAAATATTTCTTAAAAACCTTTTTTTTTAAACTACACAGAATTTCTTACTTCTGGTGGAAGGTGGAATTGAAAGAATCGCAGCAAGTCGTACAGAATAGAGTGAGAACAAAGTGAAATACTAAAAACTGATGAGCACAGCCCAACCTATGTATAATAATAATAATAATAATAATAATAATAATAATAATAATAATAATAATAATAATAATAATAATAATAACTTGCCACAAGTCACAGGAAGTCTTTGATAACAGCATTGCACACAAAAAGTCTCCACTGTAAATAAACCTAAAGGGAAGATTCACCCAACTTACTAACAGTTAATTATAGTTGGGGAATAAATGAGGGCAAACTTTGATGCATTATTACTTTTAATCTAAATATTAAATATGTTTACTAAAGTCAAATGAAGCTACAGCCAGAAATTAGCAGAAGGATTGTTAATCCAGCTAATTTAATCATATCACAGATTTTACGATTCAGACGCCTGGAACTGCAGCACATTGGAATCATTTCAGCCAATAATATGCTGTAATTATCACAACTGCATCTCACCTTAACAAATAATTCTTGAATGTATGTTATTTCAAATGGAGCATTACTGGGGACCTTTTGCTGCAAAAACAGCTCTGATATCTCAGATAAAATCCTAGATGTGGGTCATAGTGAAATCACAATATCGACATGAAGAAGTATCGGTCTAGGCCTGCTCTCTCCTCTCTCTGATGCCGCCCAGTGCCAAGGCGCTCAGGATTTAGAACAACTACTGGTGTCCATCTGCACACCGGATTTAAAAACGTGGCTTCGCTGTGACCCGTCTGTTGTCCGAGGCCTCTGGAGACAGAGGGAGGAGAGGATGGCGTGCCAGGACACACTCGCTCACCCTGACAGCCTCCATCCTCCACAAACATGTGCAGTTATGCTGCTTCAGTGGTGGAAAAAAATCATTACCAGGCGGTCTCAAGCCTTCAGTTGTGAAGAGGCATTTCCAGAGGTTTCTCTCTTTGCTGTCAAACTGATCACTCAATCTGTGCTGAGCATTATTATTAATGGGATTAAGATGCTTTACCTTTGGTCTTAAATAGACTGGGAGGATCATGAAAATATAGCTTTTTTTTGTCTTTGCATGTCAAATCTGATTTTAGATGAAAAGTTTTGGAATAAAAATGTGTTTACAGACCTACAGGTTGGTGTTACAGGAGAGAAAGCATGACCTGGGAAAAATGAGGATGTACATGAATGAGTGAATCTGTGTTGTGGACGATCCTGCCTGTTGGTTTAAGGCGGCTTACCGGGCGTCTGTTCCAGCCAAATCCATTTTTATTCACCCTGTGGATTATAGGACTGGTTGGCAAGGCTACTCTAGTAGAACCAAAGCCAAAAAAGACCCATCCAGGTGGGTGCCCTGCATGTAGAGCATGGAAATTGTGGATACCTCACAAATGCAATGTATTTTTTCTTTTACATTTCCCCTTTTTGAGCCAAAAGGGCTACAGTGTTTGCTAAAACAGTGTTTGATTGGTGTCAGATTAGCTCTCTAAGTGGCCTTTAGAGGGCGCTGACACACTGGTGATGACAGCAGCTGTCTGTGCAGGTGCTGAGGACACACTTCTCAGCCGCAGCATGTGTGTGAAGTCTCGGGGATGGTGCTAACAAGTGACGCTCACCTGCAGAGAACGTCCTCAATCAGACCTCTGAGCCTGCTACAGCACACAGGAGGAAACCAAAATATAATTTGATAAAATCTTTTGATCTAAATTCCCATCATTACACTTTGGAGAGTAAAGAACAATCACGACTTGAAAAGATTTGTTTCATTAACACTTTGGGGTGTTAATAAACACCCCAAACACTTTGGGGTATTAATAAACCAGTGTTTATTAATACCCCAAAGTGTTTGGGGCGTTTTTGAAAAATGTATTTAAATTGAACATACTAAAAAGAGGCACTTCATGTCTTCATGAATCCAAAAGAATGTGGATACCCAAAAGAAGTACATTTCATGTTTTCCACCAGATGTTAGAATCTGGCTGCAGGGACTGCATTCAGCCGCAAGAGCTGGGTCTAAGGCTGGGCAATATGACGATATACATCATCAAAACGTCTATCGTAGATATTTTTCATTGTCATTTCTATCACGTATATATATATATATATATACATATACATACAATTACCAGAAAAACAAGAGAAATGACATGACCTGTATTGGGATAGAAGCTTTTGGCTATATTGCAAAGCCCTAGTGAGGTCCAACACTGATGGGTGAAAAGGTCTGGCTTTAGAGTCGACGTTCAAGTTTCCAAAGCTGTTGGACGGGCTTGATGTCAGGACTCTGTGCAGACCAGTCAAGTTCTTCCACACCAAACTGGGAAAACCATTTCAATTTGGAGCTGGCTTTGTGCACAGGCATTGTTATGTTAAAACAGAAAAAGGACAAACACTGTTGACACAAAGGTGAAAGAACACTATTGTCTAACATATGTACAGTATGCTGTTGCATTTATATTTCCCTCCTCTGTAACAAAGAGGCCTAGCCCAAACTATTAAAAACAGCCCAGACCAACAGTATACAAAAGTATGTGGACAAGCTTGTATCAAGTATTAAAGTCTTCTAGTAGTATCAAAAATGATTGGACACACTTGTGATTTGGGGTTCTATAACTACACTTGCCTATAAGCAGGTTGTGATGTCTTGTTGGAGCACAGTTAGCCGCAGGGCCTCTGCAGTACACTTATGCATCTTTAACTTTTCTATCCCATACATCAGCTGCAGTAACTGTCTGCCCAGAAACACAGACGCGTCCCATCACTCTGTGACAGCTGAGCTAATAGCTTTGGATTGCAAACATCTCTCCCCTCTGGTGTGCAGTTCTGTGTGTTACAGAGTAACACCGCCATGTGTCTGCCACCAGGATGCGTGTTTGACAAAGATGGAGGTTTATCAGTAGCAGATTGACGGAGGTTTATCAGTTGCAGATTGTAAGACATCGGTTCTGTGTACACTCATTTGTGACTATAGAGCCAAGCTAAGCTCAGCTGCAGGTGGTAGATAGTGTGTGAGGAAACAAACAGGCTCTATAAAAATGAAACATTTTCTGTATATTTAGATCATTTTTGTTTACTTTTTTTTTGGCGACATATGGTAGGAAACAGAGAAAGTGGACCAGAGGCCTGAGCGCTGTTGTTGAGTTGTTTACAGTGACTGCATCATCCATCAGGCAACAGGTCTCGCCTTGGCATGAGTTCCCAGAGTGCACAGATGCTTAATGGCATGACAAGTTGTGTCCAGGCTCTCAGGCACCGACCGAAACGCCACTGGCTGCTGGACGGAGACACCAGACGGCCTCAGGACACCCAGCGGACTCGCCAGCTAAGGCTGGTAAAAAAGAGGTGCAAAGAGCTGAACGACGCCACAGGACAGTTAACATCATGGAGAATTTCACAGATTGTTTACATTTTTTTTCTAGAGTTATATGTGATAGCATCTGTCAAACGACTCTGATGGCACTTGTATGATTGTGCTGCAATATGATGGCTGGATGTATTTCAGGCTAGGGCTGCAGCTATCGATTATTTTAGTAATTGAGTATTCTATTCCATCGATTAATCGAGAAATCGGAAGAAAGAAGAAATACTTTTGTTTAATTGAAGAGCAATAATATACAATAGTTTGGTTTAATTTTCAGAAAAAGCTACCTTTTTATTGCCTACAATGCTTACAATATCATCTCACAAAAAACTATACATATAAGTGCAGTTAAGTGCCATATTACATTGTTTTTAAAGAAAACATTTTCTGAAATGCAATACCAACCTCAAACTAAGGCATATATTAAAGGTCCCATGGCATGAACATTTCACTTCATGAGGTTTTTTAACATTTATATGAGTTCCCCCAGCCTGCCTATGGTCCCCCAGTGGCTAGAAATGGCGATAGGTGTAAACTAAGCCCTGGGTATCCTGCTCTGCCTTTGAGAAAATGAAAGCTCAGATGGGCCGATCTGGAATTTCCCTCCTTATGAGGTCATAAGGAGCAAGGTTACCTCCCCTTTCTCTGCTTTGCCCGCCCAGAGAATTTGGCCCGCCCATGAGAAAGAGAGACATCATGGCTTTCAAACAAGCAAATTGGCAGTTGGTCAAGGCCACACCCCCACCCTCCACCTTGCCCCCTCCTCTCTCCTCCTTAATAGCTACAGACACAGAAATGGCACATCCTAAGGAAAGCTCATTGTGGGACTGGCTCTAGTGGCTGTAATTCTGCACCAAGGCTGAATTTCGGGAAAGAGACTTCAGATACGTCTTAGGGGACCACTAAGGCCTGTATAAAAGCATCCAAAGAGCACCATGTCATGGGACCTTTAAATATACATAAACATTACCTTAAGTTGTGCAACTTAACTTTCAGAACAGTTAACTTTCAAAAGTTTCAACCTGAGACTGATCTGTATATAGGCCTATATGTAAATATTAGTTATACTCAACCTATTTTCATTTATATATTTGATTACAATGTCACACAGCTCTGTTACACTCTTGTTAACACTTATGCTAGTAGATCGTTGATCAGCTGTTTCTCCGTGAAGAGAGAGTGAGAGAAAATGGTGCGCAACAATCAGATGTTTTACCAAAGGGATAGTCAACAAGTCGGCTCTTTAGATCAAACTGTGGTCACCACTACGTATCTTCTTGTCTTTGATTTTGGTAGTTGTTGTGTTTGGTGTAGTTTCATCGTCCATATGACTCTGATTTACTTTTGTCGGTCCTCTTCGTGGAATGGATGATTAAGTTAGACTCAATGTTTTCTGTTGAGATGCTGAAGCACTGACGTCGTGCTATTATTGTGCTAAGCTAGTTTGATTTTGCAGTAGACACACTGTACAGAGTTTTAGTTTTAATTACGTTTGAACTGAATCCAAAACTTTGGACACTTTCTGTCATTTTCTCCAGCCTGTCTCTTCTCTTAGCCCCTCACTATTTACGCTCACTTTCTTCATTTTGTAATCTGCGCCGTCAGTCTTCATGGCAGCGTCATCCCGGTGTGCGACAGTAATAATCATCCGTGCGGAAACACAGTGAGCGATACAACGTTGGTAACATTGATTAAACGAAGCTTTGAGCCAAATCATTTTGCATCGATGTTTTTTAGTAATCAAATTAATCGAGTTACTCGAGGAATCGTTTCAGCCCTACTTCAGGCTTCGTGTTGCCATGTTTAATATGAGTTGAGTGTGTTTGTTTTCATATGTCTACATATTTTGTATCATGTTCTATGTTCAATCTGGGTTACCTGGCCTTAACACAAATCTCGCCTTCAGGACAACCAAGTTTAAGTCATTTTCAGTGTCCCCTGGTCAGATTTCTTTCATTCACAATGTCTTTTTTATATAAAACATTGATATAATTTTCAAATCCTAAACATATGTGGGGATTAAGTAAGAAGTTTTAAGTATTGCTAGTTTTCTTTTTGCGGGGAAATACTGAACTTTCTAATTCCACTACATTTACTTTGCAGACAAGGTTTTAATGTTAAATGTAGATAAACATTGCTGCTCTCGAATATAAAACAGATTTTTCACAAACTCACTGAAATCACAGCTTGAAGACATTTTAGCAATTTAACAGTCCACCCCAAACCTCACCGCTGCCAGGTTCTGAAAGGCTATTAAAAACCACACTATTTCCACCTTTGCTACTTAGCGAGGAAAGTAATTTCTCTAATGACCACAATAGAGTACTTAGTACATAGAGTCAGGACATCGTAACATAGAATAGGTTGTTTAAGCAAACCAAAAAATAAACCAAAACTGGTGTTGTTAATAGTCACCTTTGCTAAATTGCAAGGCGTAAAACAACTAGGTAACATATATATAACCATTGTTTCAACATGATTTCAATGAATATATTTCAGTATAGTGCAGGTAGGACTTGCTTCACACAGAAATCAATGTTCTATGTAACCTAAAAAAAACTTGAAATTTAGAACAGTTTTATGGACTCCTTGTGACCTGAAAACAGACGAATCAATACTCACTTAATATTAAATATTAATACTATTATTAAATACCACCGCCACAGACTGTAGGCCAAGCACATGTTGTTCATTCTTAAAGAGGGCAAATAAATCAATCATTTGATAACGATTCATCAACAAACAACATGATGAGAACTAATATTTGTTTGTTGGGATTTATACTGTGTTGTAAGAAGCATTAGTGTAAAGCAGACAGAGAGCACTGAGAGCCTCGCTGTGCAACAGAGGAACACAGGTTTCAAGGTGTAAGCCGAGATGACACTGGTCAATACTTGGAGACGACGGGGATAAATCCAGCCTCCCTCTTGGGATCTACAAAAGCCAAGTTTGGCCTTTTACTTTGCTGTTTTACCCCGCCTCAGTCAAAAGAACACTTCTGAAAATAGCTCCAAGCTAACCCAGATAGAAAAGAGGAGAGCATGGAGTCTGAGCCACGAAGACGGCCGAGATGACGTTTGGTTTGCCGTCTGTGAGGATGGTGTGCTTCTCTGCCATATTGTCCAGTGAAGCGGGAAGGCCAGGCCACAGAGAGAGAGCATATGCCTGCCTTTTCCTCTGCCGCCGCCCCTGACATGTGTTACTTCCTCCCTCAGCCCACCTGCTCGGCCAAGCCTTATAGTTTACTATAAATGCCAGCCTACAGCAACAGCATGCATAATGTGTCAGTCTTCAGAGATAAGTCTTTGAGGAGTTTGAATCTGGTTTAAATGAAGTGAATCAGAACTGCTCGAAAATAATAAACAAAATTGCGGGACAAATAAACAGTAATTCTTCTGTCAGTGAATCTTCTTACACATCACAATCTAATGTCTAATGAGTCAACACAAATGTATTCCAGTTCATTAAAAATACTTTTTAAATTTTTGTTTCTTCTTCTATGGATGACTATAGTGAGCAGAACCATATCATTTATACCATAAAACACCTGATAACTACTACTACTCAGCCATAGTCAGTGTATTGCCTATAGTACATGGCGGTCGGCACTCCCCCAGTTTGGAGTACTGGCATTGAAACGGAGCAATGTACTACTGTGGACGGGGGGGCAGCATTTAAACGTATTTTAGACACCTCAGTTTAAGTCTACCCTATATTTAGAATACTGTATGTTCACCGCTTTACCTTGCTGTCAGACAGCACTTTCCAACAGGGAACTGAAGCCGCTATCTATGCTCTCTTCTAAGCCACCAGACTCCTTTGATGAAAACAATACCTCACAGAACACGAGAGTTGCTGGTCTACTGCTGCCTCGATCGACCGACCGGCTTCTAATGTTGGTAATACACTGAATATGGATAAATACCTTATACAGCCCAACTTCAAAATATCCGAACAATCCCTTAAACTGCAACTATAAATGCCTGCAGTAGCTTTAATTCTTGGCACTTAGAACCATCATGCAAATGCAAACGTGCTAAACAAGCGAAAAACAGGTACATAAACACACTTTAGGTCAAGGTGGAATTAGGGCTGCACAATTAATCAAATTTTAATCACGATCACGGCTTCCCACGATCAAATTCACGTGATTGAGCGATATTTAAAATGATTCATTCCATTCATAGAATGCTCCGTAACAAAGTTTTTTTCCCCCAATGCTCCGTAAACCACTCTCTGATCACGTGCCTCCATGAGCCAATCAGAGTTGTTCCCTGCAACGCGCAGCTTAGTTTAGATGTAGACAGTCACAGAGGACAGAGTAAAGTGAGGACAATTCCATAACAGATATCAGTCATAGTATCCTTCAACAATATGGATGTGAAAGCACTTATAATTAGCCAGTGACAATAACATTTGTTTTGGTTAAAATCAACAAATAATCGTGATAATTAATCGTGATCTCAATCCCTAGGTGGAATGCACATGGAAAAAGTCATATTATGGGGTAAAATCTGATCCTTAGAGTGGGTCTAGGTCTAACTTTTGCTGAACAAAAGTTAAATACAGCCTTGCTTTAACAGACCAAAGTAAAGCTCTTAAAAGTGCTTATGCACCTCATTCTTACAATGATAATCATGAGTCAAGACACAGTGGAAGACAGCAATGCAAGTCTACCCCCACAGATCTGATCATTTTCTATGAACAAAAACTTTTGCTATGATCACATAAACTCTACGCATTGCGGCCTTGTACTTTGAATTTAAGAAGGTGCAGTAGGTAAGACTTATAAAACTAACTTTCTGTCATATTTGCTGAAACTGACCCTAGGTTCGAGTAGAACTACATCAAGCAGGTAATTAAAAAAAACAATCCGGCTCCTCTGCCACCACCTACAGTCTGTAGTGCGATTTGCAAAAATCCACTGCTCCCTGTTCAGATGCACCAATCAGGGCCAAATGCGTGTCAATCACTACTCAGGCACACACATTCATTCTCCCTCGTGGGGGGAGGGGCTAAGGAGACCGTTTTGGGCTTTAGAAGAAAGGGGGGAGGGACTGAGAAGTTGTCGATGTTCACAGTTTTTGGCTAAGTCCTGGATCTTCACAATCCTACCTACAGCACCTTTAAGGAACTCTGAATGTACATAAAGTGACGTATCTCTGCTTGTAATGGCTAGGTTGATCAAAGGTCTGCAATTAACTACAATTTTTTAATCAACAGAGACACACATTCTACATAATGAGTTATTCATAAACATTATCATTAGCTGCAACTTGTGAAAGTTATGGAAGGAGCAGCATAAACCATTGATCAGTATGTTGCAGTATCATCTGTCCGTCCTACAAGCGCAAACCTGAAAACCCACCCAACACCAGCCGACACGTGATTATCTCTTGCTTTACAGTCCCATCTGTTTGCCTTATTGATCACCTATCGATCAAGGAAAGCCAACTCTATAAGCTGTTGATCACAAGCAGAGGGTTCATGGACATTTATTATGGTACAGCGATCGATTGGGGTCATGCAGCCCAGCCTCTACCATCGGCCGCAGAGAAACAAATATGGCCTTGATGACACATCTCTCAGTGCAGCCCTGACGGCCTCATAAAATCCCACTGATGTCCTCCTGCCGGGGAGAAAGGGATCATTTCTCCAAGAATTCATCCATACGGGGAAAAAAATTAAGATTAATGGCTTCTTGTGCTCTGCTACAGTTTGCAATTGTCTTTGGGAGATTGTTTGCATCTTGGCAATGTCATATATGCAAATGTGACCTGCAAGTGCATAAATGGGTGCTCACAAAATGATGATGTGCTTATCGAAAGTCTCGGGTGAGGTGTAAAAGCAGAGCACAGGATGAAATACTAAAATGTTAAGGATTAGGCAAAGTGCATTAGGAAGCACAGATAAGAGTGTTTTTGAACAATAATTTCTCGTGCAAATCAGCAGGTGTATTTCTCTGCTCTGAACTCTAGGGGGGGCTCACGGCCTGACCCTAACAGGAACGTGGAGTTAAAATAGCTTCAGGCAGCATGTTGGTGGTGTGTTCCAGAGAAGGAGAGAGACATGAGTCACCTGCAGACAACCCGTTAAATTCAAGTCTGTCTCACTGCTGTTTCATGTCCTGAAAAGCTGCGTGACCTTTCAAAAATCTTACTTTACACGTCCTGCGGACAACACCACAAAGGGTCTGTGCTGAGAGGAGGACAGGTGAAAGAAGCAACGAGAGAACATCTGTTGGATGATGACAAAGGTCAGCCAAGGTGGGAGCTGAGGTTGGATTTTAGCACAGTCGCAGTGGAAAGAAGAAACTCTGCAGTGATCATTGTACCATTCCCTGAATGTCCAACGTTTCTTAAATAATTCCAGTCACGTTGTTACTTAGTGGTGGGAAAAAAATGTATTCTTTTCCCCAGAATCAATATTTATTATTTATTTTTTTACCAATGATTCAACTAAATATTTCTGTTCAAACGGTACCGACGACGACTACATCAAGCAGAAAATGCAGAAAATAGTTTGCAACTGACAGCAGAAAAATCGTTCTCATTAATAAAAAACGTAAACGTATTTGCTATAGACCTCAACAGTCCCGCCCACAGCCGACACTGGAAGTAAAAATCCCATTGATTTTCTCCATAAGGATTTAGAATATCAGTCATAATGTCTAAACCATCCCATAATGTCTAAACCATCCGAGGTAGACTGACCCCGAACTACGTGGTCTAAACCATCCCATAATATCTACGTGGTTGTGTAACGAAAATGTCTGCTCCTGTAGAAGCTAGATATCTGTATGAAATCCACCTTGTTTTAAGAAAAACACGTTTTATCTGCGATTTAAGAGAAAAACTACACTACCCACAATCCTAAGCGTAACAGCAATGTCTCCGATTGGTCCAACTCCAACTTGGTCCCATAGAAACGTTTACTGTACCCGCAAAACCTTGAACCGTTACGTACTTCTTAACAAATTAAATAAATGTCAGACAGACTGACTGACATGTGATGTGCATTCTTTTTAGAAAACAATTACGTTTTTAGAAATGTCTCATGATATGTCTCTAGACGAGTATTGTTTGCTTTTGTTTTTGTTAAAGAAGGAAAAGAAAATCGCAATACTCAATACTATTGAATCGCAATACTTTTAGGATTGCAATAACTGAAAATCGCAATACAAATCGAATCGGCACCCACGTATCGCGAAAGAATCGAATCGGGACAAAAGCATTTCATCCCAGCCCTAATTGTTACTGAAACTTTGTCATAAAGATGCATATCATATCATGCATCCTGTAAGGCTTGTGTTAAATTATAAAACTAAAAGTTAATGGGATGCAGGACACAGCTGAAAGCAGCAAACAAGCAGCTATAGAGAGAACACACCATTAAAAAAGCAAATGTAAAAACCTCCCCTCTTTAAATACTGTACATCCAGGTTAGGTGTCGTAACTACGTTACTGTGAGGCAGCTGCAGTACAGCAAACGGTCTTCATGGACCATGCCACAATTTTTCTATCCAGGGTGTCAAATCTAAAACGCTTCTACACATTACCTCGCAGATGGTTTGGTGTCTTGAATAAAACGTCACAGCCCTGATTCATTGCAATCCAGCTGTGCAGAATTCTCAAAGACATTTATCGAAGACAGCATGAGCTTCAAATCTGAGGGCTCACTTTGATTCATCGAATCGAATGTAGTCAGTGAAGCTGATACAATTAAGTCAGAAGTGGGTTTTACTAACATCCATAAAACAGGGTGAGGTTAAATCACCTTCCAGTGAGTGATGTGTAGGATTGGGCATCGAGAACCGATTCCTACTTGGAATCGTTTTAAAAATGTACGATTCCAGTAGAATCGTTTCTTTATTGGAATCGTTTAGAGGATTTTGTTTCAAATCCGATCATCGCTTCCCAATTTAATATGTGCATGTTTTTGGTTTCCGTAGCGGCCAGGCGCTTGCTGTGTTGCAGCCTTGGAGCACAGTAAGCAGCGCTCTAGTGGGGCTTTATTTTACGTTGAAAAAGCGGTCAAACTGCAAACCACCATTGAATCAAAATAAAACTGTCCTCTTATTTGTGAAAATAGGCATGTGACCCGTTTCAAATCCACCCCTCAGAGAATCGGAATCGAGAATCAATAAGAACCAGAATCAAAAGGAAGACTCAGAATTGGAATCAGAATCGTTAAAATCCAAACAATGCCCAACCCTAGTGATGTGTCAACATCTGAATATTTTGAAACACTAGTTTTCTTGCACCCAAAGAAAAACTTATTGTAGACACAATATCTCTTCATGGATCAGTGTTCTCCAACTAAAAGATCTTCTAATGAACAACAAACTGCAGCTGGAAATCAGCCAGTTTCAGGTATTTGGCTCAGGGCCAGCAGTTATAAAACCAAGCAGCTTATTAACTCTTAATTAGACCCGCTCCAGAAACAAGATGAGAAACAGACAAAGTCGTTTTCATTTTTTCATAATTTTCTGTTAAGAGGCTAAAGTGTATGTGAGACCTCACATACAAACAGAAAATTAAATCATACTAATACTGTACATTTAAGCCTGACCCGCACTGGGTTTGTAAAGCTGATATTGATATTTGGAAAAAATAATGTTAGCACTCTGGTATAGAAACTGTGTTCCTGCAACACTATCTAAATTACCTGAAACATATCTTAAGCATTCACACTCATGAGCTATTAATAGCAGGACATGTTGTGGCCAAAAATACATGGACAGCCCTGCCCACACATTTATATACAGTACATTTGGTCTTCGGCAGTTCTTCCTGGTTTTGGCCCCTTAGTTCCAAGTCTTAATGCTACATCATAGAATACTGTTTTAGACAATAGCATGCTTCTGGCTTTGTGCCAACGATTTGGGGAAAATCCTTCCCTGTTTGAACATGAACACATTTGAGGGGGGGGGGGGGGGGGGGGGGGAGAGAGAGAGAGAGAGAGAGAGAGAGAGAGAGAGAGAGAGAGAGAGAGAGAGAGAGAGAGAGAGAGAGAGAGAGAGAAACACTGAGAATTGGTTTTCCAAGTTTGGTGTAGAAGAACTTGACAGCCGAGTACAGAGCCCTGACCTCAACCCCTTTCAACAGCTTTGGGATAAACTGGAACGCCGACTGCGACTGTATCACCCACCATCAGTGTTGGACCTTACTCATGCTCTTGTTGCTGAATGGGAGCAAACCCCTGCAGCCAGGTTCCAAAGTCTTGTGGAAATCTTGAAACCAGAAGAGTGGAGGAATAATAATGCCAAAGGTTTTGGAATGACTTGTTAGGGTGTCCACATACTTATGGCCATGTAGTCTATGCACTGAGCGGGACAAACGTCTCCCAGCTCTCTGGTGGACAAACTATGTTAAGGCAACACTGTTTCTAAACCATCTCAAACTAATCTTTGGTATTTCTGTACTGAAATTTCTTGCAACATATCGGCCGACATGTGCCCTGATACTGTCGGTCAGTCAGGCTCTAGTCTCGCATTACCAGACCTTTCTCCACAGCGCTAAGAAGTAAGGTCTGGCCCCTCCACACATACACTCCTGGGTAGGATAGAAAAACGGTCTGGATTGTTTGCAATTCTTTAAACCATTCACAATCATCTTGGGCAGCGCGAAGCTCCAGTCACAGCAATGGTTGGCTTATTGCATTATCCAGATTTTCTTTAAACTTGCCATTTTCAGCGTGTATCTTACTAGCTCGAAGTCTGTTGTGAGTTCCCGAAACGCACAGAGTTTTGCAAGGCGAGGGACATACGACTGAACATCCGGTGCCGCCGGATATTCCGCCGGATTATCCAGTAAATTAACTGTTGTTGATCCAGACAAGTCAGGATCTAATGCATAAGGTTATGTACAAAATATAAAATACTATACATGCATACACAGATACATTAACGCATACTATATGTACACAGGCACATACAGCTCATACTTTGAGATAAAGTACAAAGATAGGAAGGGAAAGGTGAGCAGGGACTCTGCTTGTCCCAGAGAACGTTTCAAGGACAAACCTGTTGATGTGAGCTGCGGCAAGACAGACAAGACACAGAGCGGAACAGGAGATGCCAAAAAATACAAAAGAACGAGTTGACAAATGAATGGGTCCCGGGGAAGAGTGAGGAGATATGATGCATTATGTTGTGATGGTGGAAAAAGAGGCTGTCGTATGTTGAGAGTCGTAAGACGGCCGGCGCTCCAACAGCAGAGGGAGGGAAATAAACGGGAGGGGTGGAGGAAGGGAAACACAGAAGAGGGAGGGAGAATGAGAGGATAAATCCTTACTACATAATGATTAGAGCTCACAAGCCCGTCCTGTGACACGGAGTGTAGGAGTCAGGATTACAGCCGGCCAGTGAAGCCAGAGTGACAGCTCTGCTGATGGAGGAAGCACAGGTAGGAAAAGACAAACAGGACAACAAGTGCAGTTAACTCTCAATACCACACAAACAA
Source organism: Zingel zingel (assembly GCA_023566125.1). Classification (NCBI taxonomy): domain Eukaryota; kingdom Metazoa; phylum Chordata; class Actinopteri; order Perciformes; family Percidae; genus Zingel; species Zingel zingel. The sequence goes on from CM042325.1 coordinate 24,814,041, forward strand.
GGTGTGTTTCAAGAGGAGGCAGGGTGGCGGATCCAAGCAAAACAGACATGTAAGAAAGATATTTCCAAACTCCAGCGGCTGACTCGCATCTGTCTCCCTGCCCCGGCCATCTGTCGCCGGCCACCGATAGCCTCTTCCCAGGCAGCTGGATCATTTCTTTGAGTCTTATTTTGATGGAGTGGCCGCAAGAGCACCACTGGGGGGCGAAAAAGGCAGACTGGGAAATTGAGATAAGGGTCACCCTGCACAATCTGTGATAGATGGGACTCACAGTGTGGACAGGTACCTCAGCCAAATATGGAGTACATCTGTGTCTGTATGAACCGGGCAGTGGCGGACAAGACTGAAGAGCTGAATGTGGAGGCTTTGGTTTTGCGCTGATGATATATAACATGGTGTAAGTTTCTGGCAGCTTCTGGAGCTTTTCTGAAGTCTCATTATCCTGCCAAGAGAGGAATGATCTTTTCCCCAGAGGTGGGCAGCTGCTGTAGAACTTAAAAAGGCAACTCCTTTAAACACAAATATCCACAGTGACAAGTTTCTCCTCAAAGCATTCTGGGACATCTTACCTGCAAACCTGAGCTAGCTGTCTTAACTTCAATTCAAACCTGGAACATTTAGCCCAGAGCTCAAGTGCAACTGTGGACAGCACTGATTTGTTCATTTGTTTTGTTTCTCTTTTACCTCCTCCTTCTCCTCCTCCGGCACCTGCTCACTTTGCTCTCCCTCCATCACTCTGTCCATCCTCCTCCCGCTCCTCCTCTTCTCCTTCCCTCCCCCCTTTTTACCAGCGAGTGATAATGTGACCTTCTGCCAAAGTGCTGGAAACCATGCCACCGTCGCAGCGGGCTCCTCTGTTGCTGCCACTGAAATAGACTCAAACAAGTGCAGGGAGAGAAAGAGGAAGGGAGGAGGGAGAGGAAGAGAAGAAGAGGGCCACAAAGGGGAGAGAAATAAGGAAGAGAAAGGCAAAGAGTGGGGGGGGGAGGGGGGGAGAGAGAAAAAGAAAAACGGAAACGGGACAGCTGAAGTCGCAGACACGGGATGAGTGGTGACGAGCCAGGGCTGGATGTGGATTGCCAACACAGGTAATGGATCACTTTCATCTACCACTTAGTGCTGCACTTAGATGTGTCATCCCTTCACTGATCACAACATGTATCTGTCTGCTTATGGTTAAAGGTGGAATCTGCCCTTAAAATGTTCTTTTTACACTTTAAAAAGAGATTCTTTCTGCTTCTTTTTGTTGCTTTTAGAGATGTGTTGTAGTTTTTAAGTAGCATTTCCCCCCTCTTCCTCCTCCTCCTCCTCCTCCTCCTCCTCCTCCTCCTCTCTTCAAACTGTCAATAGAGGAATTGTCAGAGCGCAGAGGATCAGATCAAAAGCAGGACTTGACAGGATCCTTGTCGGGGGGAATCAGGCAGCATGCTGTGTTTGGCTTTTGTGCCTGCTGTAGGTGTGTGTGGTGGCTGTAACTGTTGCTTTAACTCAGCGAGCTGCCGGAGGGGAATTAAGCAGAGCGGATCGATGCGTCATTGTAAACAGTTAGAGCAGCTGAGAGGGGCTTTGATACCTGCCCGCCGGACCTGGGATGCTGATGCCGCGGCTGCTGCTGCATGGGAAATTGAACTGCCACTGAAGAGTGACTTTTCAGGATGCGAGAGAATGAGAGGTTCCTGTAATTATTGAGGAATCCGTTCTGGCACTTTGGCTCAATGAATACAGAACAGGGCTTTTTCGTTCCTTTTTTTTGAGGCATGGGAATGAGATTTGAATTGGCAAACCGACAGCTCAGTAGTGTTATTTCAGTAAGAGGAGCGCTGAAAGTGTCTGACGTAATCAACTGACGTGTAGAACAGATGAACAAAATGAAAGATGAATGAGGAACTAGTCTGATAGACTGATGGCGTTGTAAAGGTGCAGGACCTTTTAAGTTAACCCAGAGAAGCAATCGAGGCACGGCAATAAATAAAAAGACAGCAGAGCAGAACAAGGACAAAGACATATTTAACATAAACACGGCAACACGGCATTAGCTAAATCATCAGCTACAAAGTGTAATAACCTGTAGAAGCAGCTGCTTATCAGCAATGTGTGTCCTCAGGTGCTTTCTGCACCTGGAGCTAAACACACGGGGAGGGATTCATCCATAACAACTGATATTATTATATATCCATAACTGTCCCTTTATCTCAAAGTACAAGTTGCATTATTCTGTCATGGACTGCAAAAGCCTGACCAACTTTCTGGACAGAGACATGAGTAGAATTATGGTGGTAATCAATAGTAGGAGGTCAGAGGAAAGTATAGGTTAGGTTTGTTGGTTTGATGGGTTCAAATCAGAGGTGACAGTGATGCAGTGAGACAAGGAATCTACTGGGACGTCCTGTAGATCAGATACGTATCCTTCCCACCTCTTTGGCCAGCATCCAATATTTAATTTAAAACAACAAACATATCTTTTCACTGTAGTGGTATCTAGCCATGCAGCCCCTGGATGAAAGGCATATTGCATCTATGCAGCATACAACCGTGGGACAGATGTAGGAGGGGATATTTAATGACACTGATGGCTGATGTCTGACTTAAGATAAAGATAGAATCCTTGCTGAGAGGTTTCGATGTTCATGCCTCATTTTAAAAAGGGTCAGTTCACCCAAATTATAAAACTAAAAGTATTTAACTAGCCTTTGGAACAGTGGTTTCCAACAAGGGGTCGCAAGATAAATCTGAGGGGTCACAAGATGATTGACAAGACACAAAGAAAGAAAACAAAAAGATACGTTTGCTGCATATACGTACAATGCATTGTTTTGCTTATTGGTTGTGACGTACTGGATGCCTACAAATGCTTGCTCTTGGGCGCCCGGATAGCTCAGTTGGTAGAGCGGGTGCCCATATATAGAGGTTTACTCCTCGACACAGCTGGCCTGGGTTCGACTCCAACCTGTGGCCCTTTGCTGCATGTCATCAGCCCTCTCTCTCCCCTTTCATTTCTTCAGCTCTCCTGTCAATAAAGGCCTAAAAATGTCCAAAAAATAATCTTTAAAAAAAATGCTTGCTCTTGGTGGGAAATTGTTGGGTCTCTGTAATTTATAGAGTGTGGTCTAGACCTTATCTATCTGTAAAGTGTCCTGAGATAACTTCTGTTATGATTTGACACTAAATATAAAAAAATGTAATTGAAGTGGATAGTTTTATCTCTTCTATTCAAATGAAACATTGAGGCATAAGTCTAATTACAATGAATGCAATCTGTGTCAAGCATTTGGAAACCACTGCTCCACAACAGGTTCAAAGAAAGAAAAGTCTACTTGCTGCTCCTCCTCACATGTTGCATACAGTATGTCTAACAGTTGTGAAATGTTCACTTCTCAGATTGATTTATTTGAAAGACTTTTAGAAGACTAAAGCCATAAAACTATTTGGCAATTCATAAGAAAAAAACTAAACTTAGACCAAAATCTGAAAAACAAGGAACCAAAGGAAATTGACAGATCTATTTGCTAATTTCCTTTCCTGTTAATTAGCTCATCACTCAGATCGTATGTTGCAGTATATGTTCCTTGTTTTATTTGCCCAGGTTTGAGAGTTCTCCCTCCATCACAGTACAATGAATGTGGATGGAATTTCCCTCAGGGTAAATGAGAAAATATATTTCTTTTTATTTGGGTGAACCGACCCTTTAAAGTGAGGCAGAGACTTTGTTCTCAGTAATATTTTACAGATATTTATTTCAGTGGTCCGGTTGTAAAACAAGTCAGACACCAGCAGTTAGTTTTAGTAAACATTAGGGATGTAACGCTACACTCAACTCACTATTTGATTCACAATTTTAAGTTCACAATTCGGTTTGCTCTCGATTTTCTTAACAGCATGAACTGCAGGCAAATGACTGAAAAATATTCCTTTATTTATATAAATTGTGCAAAACAACAGATGTGTCCTCTTATCAAAAGTGCAACTGAAAGTGTATTTTATCTTAAATACCAAACATTTTAATTAGAAACAAATCCCACATCAAAATAACTCAATAAATAGAAAAGATCTCTTAAAATAAAGACTAAGAACGCATACATGTAGTGACGTCTTAAGTCAAACAAGTGAATTTGAAAGTAGATTACGCCCTAGGCCGATTACAAATTGCATCGCGATTCTTTTTTTTTTTTTATCTCAAGCGTTTATAATCTTTACACATTGATTTTGATTCAACCGATTCACGATGCATCGTTACATCCCTAGTAAACATCCCTAATTGGTTATAATTTTGGCTAAATCATCCATCACACAGCTGGAGGTTTAACTCTGTCCAGAGGAAATTTCTCCACTAGCTTTACCTGAGAATAAATGAGAGTGTGAAATGTGACCGTGTGATCGGAGAGGCACCAGTTAGGCAGGTGAAAAATGGCTGTTCATTAAGTTATGCCAACCATATCCTAGTTTCAGTAATTGGATGTATATGTGTGCAATAGGTACATGACGTGTGGGGTGTGTGTGTGTGTGTGTGTGTGTGTGTGTGACTGCATCATGTTGTATGATGGGCTGAGAATCCCACATATTGCGTCTCACACACACACACACACACACACACACACACAGTATGTGTGAGGACCCTCATTACGCTCAGTGAACAAGTGAGGACAGGACGAAATGTCCTCACTGTGAAGGTTGAACTTCAGATGGGTCCAAACAAAGGTTGATGCACCAGGGCACATACTATTGTTTTCTAGTCACAAGGTTTTCCAACACAGTAGTCCAAGTCCGCTATTCACAATTAATCCAATAAAACTGTTAAGCAGCAATTACAACTGACTTGTTTAACACATGTATCAGAGCTCGTCATGTAGGATTACTATTACTGTGAATAGATACTGATCAAACAGCACTGAGCAGCTGTCATCACATGTAGTCTTACATCCACAGGACTGGTTCATGGAGGAGGCATTACATGTAGAGACTTCACACACACACACACACACACACACACACACACACAGGACTGACAGCCAAAGGGTGATGCAGAGTGCACACTGACTGATTCTCTTTACTGTTTTTAAGTAAGTAAGTTTAATTACTCTATTTATGATGTTACTTATTCTGATGTTACTGTAGTGTAACACATTTAACATAGGTAAATTGCAGCAGACAAAGACCTATCCAATGAATTACACTTAATCGTCAGTGATATTTTCATATTTACATGAAGTTTGCGGTTTGTTATGCTTCTTTCTGTCTGAATCATTTAAGACAACAGCCAACTCATGGCTCATTTGTCGTTTTATTCATCCGGTGTCAGCTAACTTTTTTACTTTGTAAAGGAAGTGATGTAACTTATGGGTGTGGTTTATTTGGAATAAACACAAGAGGACCTGGGGTGTTGTGCAGAAACTTGTAGTCAACTGACAGAAAACCAATTAATGACTAATATTTTGGTGTAAGATTTCAACAAGTAGGTGGTAGTTATGAAGACATCTGAAAAGATTACGCTGGGCTGAGATCATTTAATAGACTACTTTTTTTTTACGACTGAAGAAACTACAGGCAAGAGGACTCAATAGCACAACTCAGAGACAGGAACTTGATGAAAAAAAAGCTTTACCTGCCAAAAAAGGTTTGGTACACAGTCAAGAGGTTAAGGCAGATAAAAAAAAACAGGCTCTGAGAGAGGGGAACACAGTTGCACTTTCTTTGACCTTGATGGAAAACGCCATGAGATAAAGGAAAGATGTGAAGTAGAATTCAAAAGGAAACTGTGGATCCTTAGAGAATCCAACTCTACTTACAGTACACTCGGCTACGTGATTATGCGAAGGCGGATGTTATTGATGTGGGTTAGCCGTGGTGAAACTACAACGTACCGAAGATGTACTACTGAAAGCACTTTTATTGCTAAATCACACAAGGTCCCCAGATGATACTAAGCCCGTGCAAATAGGGCTATAGTAAACGAGCCACCTGCAGACAAGTTGAAAACATCACCAAAAGAAGAGACTTTTTATGGGTGTCCATTTAAGCGGGTTAAGTACCTAAAGCAACATCCTATGAAATGAATTATCTTTTGAAGGACTTCTTAGGAAGATGGTGACGTGCTGTGTTGCCGCATGTGAGGCTGTAGCATATTTGCGTGTTTGCAGCCTGCAGGCAGACTAAAAACGACCTCTGGGTTTTCATCTCAGAGGTTAGCGGCTGCTTTGTCAGCTGTCCAGCACTTCCGCTAACACTTAGAGCCGATCCGCTTAATCAATTGTTAAAAGACCAGACCTCACGCCATCTTCACTGTCTCTGCAGATGGAGAGGAGATGAGAGAGGGAGGAGGCTGACAGGACACGGGAAAGACATTAAGGAGGAAAACAAGGATTGTGGGCCAAAGAGTGGGCATGCTTACATGGACAACTGTATCAAATGGATATTTCACTGATTGACAGCCAGTCACAAGCATCCAGGGCAGTAAAACATTTACTGCAGGGGGGGGGGGGGGATATCAGAGCAATTTATCCAAGGTCATGAGAGCGGAGTAGTACATTTCATTCAATCAGGCATCGCTGCATCACCACGTGATCCTTTTCCCGCCAATTTATAGAGACCTGACAGGCCACTTTCACATGTTCAAGCACAGATCCGTGTTGCGATACTGCAGGTGCACAAGTCCTCGGGGTGCTATCTTTGTATGCAGGCTATCTGATGAGATCTTAAACTCGGGGCAGATCTTAAAAGGCTGGCAGGCTGTGTTGCTCTCCCTCCTCAAGTTTATGTCTGCGCTCACGGGCACAACAGAGACTCCGGGCCCATTTATATTCATGGCGCATTCATTGCACCTCGTCTAACGTCCTGTCCCTGTTGAGAAGGAAAACTGATACGCTGTGGGGATGGCAGGGGGGGGGGCGGCATCTCCCCTCTTTCCTTGTCATTCTTCTTCCTCTTGTGGATTATGACACCAACAGTGTTTTTTGCATGTGTGGCGCAGGCGGGTGCATATGCAATTTGTAATACAGGAAATTGATTAGCGTAATTGCTTTCTATTCAAAGTGGCATGTGTGGCGTTTAATTTTTCTCAATTATCCCTGAGCAGTGACACAGTAGGGAGCGTCTCCATGAAGGATGATGACAATGATAACCTTAGAAATGAAGCCTGCAAAGAGAGGAGGGGGGTGGTGGTGGGAGTTGAGAGACGGCTTTCAGCATCCAAACAGAAAGAGCAGTTTGACTTTGCGTGATGAATCTAAAATCAGGCTGGATACTCTGCACGACAGTCTGGCAAAAAGTGACGCAGGGTGTCCTGTTGGCTCAGTTGGCAGAGAAAGCTTGTGATTGTGACATCATTAAGGTTTATTCTGGCTTCCTTTGTCACGCGTATTCTCCCTCCCTTACCTGCCCCTCTTGTCAATCTCCGTTGACACCTAACAAATACTGCCAACATGCTAAACAGACCTAGAAAGAAGCTCACTTTTGGTTTTAGGAGTTGCATTAACAGCCATCCCAAAAGATAAGGAATTGTTTTTACTTTCCTGGAGACAGTTTATTTCAGCAAAATCAATACATCATCTCTAGAGAAAACTATAAAAGCAGAGTTGTTTATGACATGCTCTGACTGCTTGCAATGGAGCACTTTTACATGTTTTAGCTGCAACAGCTACAACCGGTCAGTCGCCCACCCAGCAATACCAATACAAAAGCATTCCTTTGACTGTTTTTCCCCGGATTTTTTATTCAATATTTGTGACATTAAAATTGTATCAAATGAAGCTGTAATGTAAAACAAGTTACTCACAGAGAGTTATTACAAATATATGTAGCTTTATAGAGCCTTTTAGCTTTTCTGTTTGTGGTTTTTGGTGTTTGGATCAGAAATTCAATATCTATCTGGTAAAAAAAAAAAAAAAAAATGGAACATCGACTGTATAGCAGCTAAAAGGCAAGATACACATTATGTCTGTTCTGACGCTTTTCTGCCCCAAGCGGCGACAAACTAATGCAGCTTTAAAGAGGCGAGGAAGGTTATTAAAGGGATATTTCATCGCTGGAAAGCTGAATATATCTTTAAATTGGGTCACTTATGTAGTATAAATGTGAAAAAAAATTGAAATTGGTGCCTTCTAGGCTGAGAAAAGCCAGAAAATGTGTTTTTGGCTCATGTGGATGAAAGACACCAAATCCCAGAATGCACTTGCTTCGCTGCTCTGAGTCCACTCCCAAGCCACGCCTACCGTTTACAGACAGACAGACAGTGAGATGGTCAACTCAATTCAACTGTGTTTTATTGTCATTTCAACCATATACACGAAACAACATTTCACCGTGGCTCAAGTTGTTACACAATTCAAATATATAAAAATGACATTATATAAAAACGACATACGAAACACATTATATACTCCGTAAAGTTCAGCTAACACATACTAGCACTAGCGCTTGGTAGGCTGTAAACAGAGTATAAACACAGCCGTAAACTTGCGTGGAATGTAGAATGGTCTCATCTAACAGTCACAAACTCCACCAGCAGTTAGCAGTTAGTTGGATACAAGCACCCCATTTCTGCACCAGTCCATGTTAAAAAAAGCCCACCTCCACTAGCTAGTCTTACCCGGTGACAGAGCAGCACTGTTGTTCAGCCATGTTTCCACAACAACAAAAACACAGCAGTCTCTGAACTCGCGTTGGGAGTTTGGTTGAAGTTGGATGTAGTCCAGTTTGTTGTCCAAAGAGACACTTGCAAGCAGGATTGATGGGACAGGTGGCCGGCTAGCGTTAGCTTTCCACCTAGCTCATACTCCTGCGTATGCGCTAGGAGTATGAGCTAGGGACATCCTCCACGTTTCACCGCTGAGGATACCCCCTTACTGGTTAGCGGCATCGAGCAACACCGCAGGCTGATGTGCTGGTCTCCGTAGCAGGCGAAGCCTGTCAAGTATTCCGGCTGGCGGCACAGCAGACTGAGGTGCTGGTCTCCGTAGCAGGTGAAGCCTGGCACAGGTGGCTGGCTAGCGTTAGCTTTCCACTTAGCTCCAACTCCTACCCTCGTCCCGCTTTGCGCACACCGCTGAAGATGTCCCCTTACCGGCTAGCAAAGTATCCCAGTGGTACATGTGGGATACGGAGGATTAAAAAAACATAATGGACTCTTCAGAAGAGGTAATTATCTTCACTTGAGTTTCTGCGCGTGAAATTCGCCGGACGACACCATTTTCGAAACATAGCTATACTAAGAAATACAGAGAGAGTTTTGTGAAGCTAATAGTCTTAATTAACTTTGTATCGACTTATTTGGCAATGGCTTGAATGTAACAACGTACATTACAGTGTTTCCCATACATAGGTTCTACTTGGGCGCCCCGCCCAGGTAGATTGAGACCCGCCCACCCAGGTAGATCAAATCCGAATTACATTTATTTTCCCAATCAACAGTGTATTTTTTACAGCGCACACAGACCAGCGGCCTCCAGCCCCTCCCACTCGTGAAGTATTGTACCGCGTGCATGACAGCGTCAACGCTGCACTTCAGGATCAGAGGCCATCGGCACGGTAATAGTAGCATGCTGCTGGTGGTATTGTCGTGGGATTAACTGTACTAATAAAACCATTGAATACCACAGCCACGCCGCTGTGAAAGCTCCCCGAACGTCATTTATTGGAGCCTGGTTGTTACCCCCTGTCCATGGCGGTCTCCTCCACTACATATCTTTATAAACGGAGCTAACCGGAGCTGACTGGAGCTAACCGCTAATCGGAGTTAATCGTGCCTTCAGTTCTCCGTGCCTGTATCCATTAACTGTAATTATCGACTCAAGCCCGAATAGAACCCGCAATATCATTAAATTTGCTGTAAAAGTTTTAATCTACAACTCAGAGTGGTTTGAATGACAGAAATCTCTTCAGATGAGAGCTTAATGAGTGCAACAGGACCTGTAACGTGGATTAAAACACACAATGATCTAACAAACAAAATGAACAAGAATTTACTTTAGATAGCCCTAGTCTTAATGTTTTAATTATGATTTAACAGGAGTTAGGAAGAGACAGTGTTGAGATTTATAATAAGGTAACTTTCTGTATAGATCATAGTATAGGCGGTTAAGTTGTTAATAGGCTACATATAACATCTGGGCTCCAGGTAATCGGGCATTTTATCTGCTGAAAGTTGACATTAGCAAAAAAAACTGATTTAATGGCTACACTTTCCTTTCATTCATTTTAAATTCAACAAGCAATTTGTTGTATTTTAGCAGAACAGTGAAAGCAGCAGAAAGGCAGAACTGAGTACATTTTAATATCTGTTTATTTATCGCAAGCAATAACGCCTTTATGGCATATTGCATAATTTCCTCATATCGTGCAGCCCTAATAACCACCCTGAAATTGTGCCAGATGAGGCAGTGTCACAACTATATATTCCACTGTACCATCTTTTAGTCTAATTTGTTTAATATGTAAATAGTTATTTCTTTCTAAATTATCTGTTAATGTTATGTAGTCATTGTTTTCAAAAAATAGTTCATAAACCTTTGTTTGACTAGCTTATTACTGAACCCAGCCATCATGCGCCGTGCCGTCACATCCTGCGCCACCCAGTAAATTCTTAAGGTGTGGGAAACTTAGCATTAATATAAAAAAGTTACGCACTAAGGGCCCTATTTTAACGAACTAAGCGCACGGCGTGAAGCACATGTCGCAGGTGCGTTTAGGGCGTGTCCAAATCCACTTTTGCTAGTTTGGCGCCGGAAAAAAGGGTCTGTGTACCGGGCGCATGGTTCAAAAGGGTTGTACCTAGTTTCTAGTCTCTAGCTTTAAGTTCACAAAACAATTTTCTCACGATTTTTTTCAACCGGAATGTAATGACTGAAAAATATTCCTTATTTATATAAATTGTGCAAAACAGCAGATGTGTCCTCTTATCAAAAGTGCAACTGAAATAGTATTTTATCTTAAATAACAAAAAATAAATACAAAGTTAAAGCTTAAAGAAAGGCTTGTTTATTGCTAAGCCCATATGAATAAATGAAATAACTTATAAAGAACAACTTTTATTACCAGTCATTTGCTGTTAAACGACAAAAAGAAGAAACACTAGATGGCAGAAGGGTATTTTACAACACCATTAAACGCAACACAAGCTTACGGAGAGCCGTACTCAAACGCAACACCAGTCCCTTCTCTGTTGTTTTCAGTGGCAGTGTCCATGCTGTCTCAAAACTAGTCATAAGCTAGTCTCCTCTGTGTATTTAGCTGCAGACTGTTTTCCCGGTGCTGGAATCCTCTACAGTGACGTACAGTTACACTTTACACCGTTTAGCTGTCAGCATTTTAACCATATTTAAACCAGCTAACTATACTAGCTAACGGCAGGCTAACGTTACCTGCTGTGTAATGTTAGCTAGCGTCATGCCCTAGGCGGTTTAAAAATACCACTGCGGTTCATTTTTCATCTCAACAGTTTTGTTCTATTAAGCAGTGTTGTTTGGGCGGGACTGGCCCTTTAAATTGATTGTTGGGTTAACTTTTATACATGCCGGCTAAACACAGAAGCAGGAGGGACAGAGGAAGAAAACATTGTCAGAGGACCACACACACAAACACACTGGGTAGATTAAAAACAAAGTGGTATGCTCATATGTGGATTAGAGCATGTGTACATGTGTGTGTATGTCAGAGATCAGCCGTATGTGTGGGCAGCCACCGAGTCAACTGGGAGAGCAAGCTGATGACAGCTGGACCGGTGGCGGGGGTGGAGGGGGAGGCGGTCTAGTTTTGCACCGGCAGCCGTGGTTTCAGCTTAACCAGGGTCTTACACTGATCCCTGCTCCACATACAGATGCGTATGAGGACGAGCTGGGTGCCGCCGAAGACTGACGGAGGACTCCTCCGGCACCCTGCAGGTCACCTGCCACTGTGGGTTTATTGCCAGGCCAGCCAGCAGGGGCAGGACCTTTCCTGCATAGAGGAATTCATTAATTAAATGCATTCACAGAGGATTTGAATTTCTATTTTTATTCTCAATTCTTATCATTTTGGCACTGCGAATTTTCATTGGCGCTGGCTTAAACCTCTTTAAGGGGTGCCAAAGAAAGATCACTAGTGCCAAAATGATAAGAATTGAGAATAAAAATAGAAATTCAAATCATCACTGAATGTGTTTAATAGCAATGTATCAACTATTTATTCAGCAACTGTTGAACAAGCAGAACATAAGCTTAAAGTGTTCATATTATGCTCATTTTCAGGTTCATAATTGTATTTAGAGGTTGTACCAGAATAGGTTTATGTGGTTTAATTTTCATAAAACACCACATATTTGCTGTACTGCACATTGCTGCAGCTCCTCTTTTCACCCGGTGTGTTTTAGCTACAGAGTGAGGCATCTCACTTCTATTCCATCTTTGTGGGGAGTTGCACATGCGCATTAAGTACTGCTAGCTTGTCAGTTGCAGAGCATGAGGGAGTGCCATGCTAGCAGCTAGGCGAGCATTATAACGTGTGTTACAAAGTGACGCACGTTCATCGTGGAAGTAAAGGCTGGACTACAGTAGAGCTGTTTGGAGCAGTTTGTGAACAGTGTTCTCTCTGGAAGATGGTAAGTCCCTTTGGGGTGGACTTTGGGCTTTTACACTTTGTAAACCTATAACGTGCACAAAAAGATATATAATACAATAAAGGAAAGGGAAAAGCCAAAAAGCATAATATGAGCACTTTACATATTAAGTCTGGCTGGTGCCAGATGAGCCAGCTAAGCTGTAGGTTTTGGACTTGGCCTGAACGCTCTGCTGTAAACATGACACTAATAGGAATAGGAAACATGTTTTACCATCAAAAGTCAGGCTGTGCAGCTCTTTAGGCTGTTTAGACTTTGTGGCCGCCTCCTCTGTCATCTCCACGTAGCTAGTCGAACAGTAGGTAGACTTCCTACCAGTTTTGTTAATTGGAATTTAATTGACTTAAGCATAATATAGTTTTTTGTTTAGTAAATGGTAAGAAATAAAAGGAAATTGCATATATTTCAATCACAGACTCATTGCCTTTACTGTGTGCGGCTGGTCATGTTCCCTGTCATGCGTAGTCACCCCCTAAAGGCCCATTCTGAGCCAGGAGATAAACCTGGGGGTCAAAGTAGGAATATTAATATCAGAGCGCCATGTCAAGGCCCTTAAGCCTCAGGTAAAGATCCACCCATGTGGTATGGCAAAATGGATTACATTTGCAACTCCATTGTAATCTTCAGCCTCGCAACCCTTTAAACACTTGCACATACAATCTGTTCAAGCTCGCTACACGACGCTGACAAAGCCAATGGTGTCTGATGGAGGGTCGCTAAATGCAATAAAGCAAAGAGGAGAGAGATACATCACACATCTGTCCAACGGACTCACGGACTTGTGTCCTTGGATGAAAAAAATCCTGTTTGGCATTTTGACGTAAATGATGATGTTGCTTGAACTGTGTTGACTCATTTACTGCATTTTCAAACCAAACTGACTTGTGTTGATTGTTTTAATGTAAAGAGACAGTATTACATGATCATAGTTATACTACTCACGCTGGTGAGGGAGCTTTGCTTCAGCACTAGATGGGATATCAAAGACAGAACAGTAATAAAGCACAACGACGTAGCTTTCCATCTGCTGTGGCATTTAAAACCTGCTGATCACGACTCCTCTGATACTACACAGTCAGAAAATCCAACTGCTCACTTCTGCTCCACTTTTCTCCTGAATATTTAAATCCTTTAATGCACAGTGACACCAGCCAAAGCCTGAATACCCTTCAATTGATTCCCGTTGCAGTATGTGACAATTTACAAGACATTTTAGGACCCTCTTACTTATAACCAACCCCCTCCAACCCTTACTCAGAGAGCAGCAAGGATCAGATCAGATTTATTTGGATTCCATCCGCACAGGTTTTCATCCCGTGGCAGATCAATCATGTGTCGTGTATAGTTAATGCAGAGGCGTGCATGTCTTAAATATGTCTGCAGTGCCATGGGCAGAAGTGAAAGCAGGGGGTCTGTGAGAGAATCCAATATCACTGAGTGAATCTGTTTGATGTGCCTGTGTATCATGGGTCAGCAGAAACAGATAAATCACATGTGAATTGGACTGAAAAGCCTCCATTATGGTTTCGCTTTGGGCGCACTTTGGTAGGAAATGCTGCTGGACACTGGCTTGGACTTGTGCTTTTTTACAGCGTGAGGTGGCCATTTATCACATGATCATGATACGAAAAACTAGGCCATAAAGAATAGAGCCGTAAATCAGCAGACAGGTTTAGAGATGGCCAAAAGGGGAACTCTCTCAGACTCACTGCAGGAATTAGGAATCAACCTGACCTTCAGAAAGTTAAGCAACCAAAGATATTTTGTCCAAATGAGTTCAAACATAAAGACACAAGTGTCTGATATGAGTAATAGGTGGTGTCTCAGTGACCCTGTTTACACTTGTTTTTCAAATGCGTGACAGCCAAAACACAGCTCACACCTCAAGCTGACCACTTTTGATTTCGTTCCTGCCTACATCACTTCCGCTGGAACGTCAAAGGGCCATGCGAACAGTTGTTACGTCCACACTCTCACCAATCACGCTCTCAATTTACCACTTTAACACTTTATCAGGTACTTTTTGAAATCCACATGAACCACTCTTCACATCGGCCTAAAGTAGCTCCACCACACAGCACTTATTTAAAAAAGAAAATATGTAATATTTTATAAGCTGGTTCACCTGTTCCTGTTATTTCCATACAAGCAATGTAGCATTTAAAAGGCTGTTGGCATACATTAGCGTTTATACTAAAAAAGATCTGTGGTCAAATGCGTCCCAGACCACCTCGGCAAGTGGATTGAGTAATCGATCACAATGCATTTACACTTGTATATAGCGGCTGTCCACTTGTGATCCAATTGCTCAAGATGCATTATAAAACCATGTTAAACAGGGTCAGTGTGTTGGAGAGCCACCACCTCTGCCTCCACACCCACATCTTCTACATCACTACATCAGCGCCACACTAAATGCTGGCATTCAACCTACATTTGCACAGCAAAATATATTCAATATGAACGTTAACTCCCACTGGGTGTTTCTTAATTAGGCAGATGTTTACCCTGTATTACAAGGATGATGTTTGCCTAAAACAATTAATTAAATGTTAAAAAGCTGATTGGAGAAGACAAAATTATTTAAAATCCCCCCCAGTTTCAGCCAATTTATGCTAGCACAAAAATTAGTAAAGCTTTTGTTATATCAATATTGACACAGGTGTAATATTATTGGACGGTTTGATTTTATTGCACAAAGGTTTAAAAGTAGATTTACATGTTCTAAAGCATTTTCTATGAAATATCTTACCACCATGACCTTTAGATTAACATTGTACCAGCGGTTACAGCTGTTATTTTGGTCTTTGTGTTTAATCAGAATCCCTGTAGTGTGGAACAGCCTGCCTTAGTAACTATGTTAATTCACACTTCTACATACTGCTCTTAACTGTTCTTGGTTTTTGACAGTTATCCCCTGTATCGTTTTCTCTATTTATCTATATTACTTATATATTCCTTGCTCCTATATTACTGTTCACGGACGAGTGGCTAACTTACTCCTTGTTTCAGTCTGGCTGAAGTAAATTAAGAAAATGAAGAGAGACATCACAGAACTGGAATAATTTGATTGGTAGGTAAACTACAGTATGTGAAGGGCAGTACCAAACATTAAAAGCATAAGAGGTTTTCCCAACCACTCTCCACTGAAATGAATTGTGAGGATCTGGGATTGTAAGCACATACAGAGGAGTGCATTTGTTTGTGCATTCATATTTGCAAACTTCATGGCACGAATGAATGAGTTGTTTGTTCTCTCTGCTGTCACACAGAGGTTTACTAAATGCAGCTTTGGTTTCAGTATCTGTTTCCTAAATGTCTCAGCATGAGAAGTCCTGAAAGAGTAGCTAACATGCAACTTTATTTGACGATAGGACAATAGGTAAGGTTCAAGCACGCATATTGTTTACTGTTACTCTCAGAGTGCTACTTGTAGGGATACTAAAATTATAAAGCATTCAGGGAAACCATATTTTATTATTCATTCTGTCTTTCCCATCTTTTCCTATTTGCAGTGAGTCTACTAATCTACTATAGGCATGAAAACACCCTAGGATAACTGGAAATGATAAAATGTCAAGGTATCACCAGAGTCATTCAAATCCATCCTTTTGGGATCATGATGTCTGTACCAAATTTCAATTTCGATCCCACAAAGATGATCTGGATTTTTCATTCTGATATGTCAAGCACTGAACTCAAAGACTTGACCTTGCGCTGACATTGAACCGACCAACCCACACTGCCGCCCCTAAAGCCACAAATGTCATACATGGCAAAAAAGTCCACAGTATCTTGATTGTTTTTGGTAAAACTTTGTTTGGCCCTTTTTTGGGGCAGTACAGTCTAATGTTTGTTATCTTGAGTACAGGGATTGAGAGACTGATCTAGCCCTGTTAATTAAATCCATTTCCATTACTCACCGCCAAGCCATGTGGAGCTGAGCCAGACTCAGACTCGTGAATATAAAGACCAGTTGTTGTCTCAATATGTTTGAATAGACCTCTAACAGGATGTTTGTTGTGGTGCTGTGACTCTGTAGTGATCTATAACTAATGTTATAAGCTGCTCAAAATCTTTAGAGAAGCAGCAAAGAGCAGCCAAACAATTCACAGATAAATTATACACCGAGGACTCGATTTGGCATCGTTTCAATTTGCTTGTGTTTTTTGCAATCTAAACAAATGTCTAAAGATCAGATAGGGATAGCAGGGACAGCACGAGATGTGGCTTTATTTATGATCTGGCTATAGATCTGATTCGACATCCCCTTAATGACCCGCAGTGAAGGGTCAGAGATAGATGCTGGGTCGCATAGGTATCTATGATTTGAGACTCCAGATTGTTTTATTTTTTATCTGAGATGGGGCACAAAATACTTAAAGGACAATTCTGGCACGGGGCGGCCTCTAGCTCATCCAGTAAGAGCGTTCGCCCCATGTAGGCTGAGTCCTTTACAGCGGCGCAGGTTCGAATCCGACCTGCTGCCCTTTGCTGCGTGTCATCCCCCATCTCTCTCCCCCTTTCCGGTCTATACATTGCCACTCTAAAATAAAGGGAAAAGCCCCCAGAAAATAGACAATTCCGGCACAAAATGAACCTAGGGGTTAATAATAATAATAATAAAATAAACAATCGAGTAGGTACACATCTGGATGTGTACCTACTCGATTGTTCTCTGGGACATGTTTTCATGCTAATCGAATGTGTTTGTAGCTTGAAAGAAGATAGCACGGATCGTTGATTAACTTACAACTCTAGTATTCGGGGCATAGGGAAAGTAAAAACGAATCGCTATTTTGTACCACTAAAAAGGCTCAAAATATCACCAAACTTCAACGGTAGCATAATGAGGGTCCCTAATTGTTAACCGAAGCATTGAGAACTTTGTAAGTGTACAGACAGTTTATTGAAAAGATAGATTATAAAGACGTTCTCGTTCATGTTTACATGCCGCAGCCGTCTTGAAAACCAGTCATGACTTACAGATGGGGATGCAAACTAAAATCAAAACCAATTTGCTCAATATATCTGAAATTATCGCATATCTTGTCTTAGTGTACTTACTCAGTGGATAACTGTCCATCTGGTCCCTCCGGTCTGGGTCGCCGTCTCCAATTTATTTTCGGGACATGGAAAAAAGTTTCAAGTACAGCCCCGTTTATCAGAGAGGAGAAATCTTCAGACTGTACAAAACACTGCGTCCCACTCCTTGCAACACAGACACTCCTGTTCGGTGGCCATAGCTTCCCGAAGTACGAGGCTGTGTTGCGGCATTGACTACCTATAGCTCTCTCTCTCTCTCGTAGCCCTTTCACAGAGCTCCCGCAGCTCTTTGTTCAATAAACTGTCTGTACACTTACAACGTTCTCAATGCTTCGGTTAACATTTAGGGACCCTCATTATGCTACCGTTGAAGTTTGGTGATATTTTGAGCCTTTTTAGTGGTATAAATAGCGATTTGTTTTTACTTTCCCTGTGCCCCGAATACTAGCATTGTAAGCCAATCAGCTTCTTTCAAGCTACAAACACATTCGATTAGCATGAAAACATGTCCCAGAGATCGATTGTTTTGTGCCGGAATTGTCCTTTAAATTGAATCAAATTTAAACCAGTGGAGCGAAGCTTTGGAAGGAAACCAAATACATGAAATACTTTTGATTTGACATTTACTCAAACCTGTGGACACACGCCAACTATGTCAAACTGTGTATATTTTTGGACAATATTTATTTTTGCTCGTCACCTCTTTCTGCTCTCACTGTACTTATGATGCAGATGAATCTACAGATTAGTTAAATGGTTGTGGATTTAATAAGATTAGCATGGCTGTATTTTTTTTTTTAAATCAGAGATTAGTTAAGCATATTCATACAGGTGTAAGCAAAAAGAAATATGACCATCATAATTATGTGATAAATGAGTCCTCACTCTTTGTAATAGTGGAGGTCAAATATCCATTAAGCTCAGAAAGCATTGACCCTTATTCAGATGGTGTCTTACTCTACAACTCTGTAACTCACAAATTTTAGGTAATTAGGTACACTGATACATTT
The DNA here is from genome assembly GCA_023566125.1 of Zingel zingel. Taxonomy (NCBI): domain Eukaryota; kingdom Metazoa; phylum Chordata; class Actinopteri; order Perciformes; family Percidae; genus Zingel; species Zingel zingel. Next base: position 24,832,680 of record CM042325.1, read on the forward strand.
AAAATAATGTAATAGTCATGCAACAAATCATATATATATATATATATATATATACATATATATATATATATATATATATATATATATATATATATATATAAATAAACTTAGCACAAAAAGTAAGGAAATTTGTGTTTGGTAGATTATTTCTCTGTGGTAACAATGTTTTTTGGCAATAAATCTTATACCTAATCTTCTCTGCCAATGCCAAACATCTTATTCTGCCATTGACTCGTTTGGTGTTTGGTGGATTGGATGATTCTTCCTATGGCAGTTGGACCGTAAGGTCAAAGTGTGGAGAAGACGGAGAGAACGCTATGTTGATCGCTGCACCGATAGAGTAACACCTTTTGGTGGAGGCAGTGTGATGTTGTGGGGCGGCATCTCCCTCACTGGAAAAACAAGGCTTGTCATCATTGGAGGCAATTTCAATGCAGAGAGATATAGAGATGAGATTCTGCAACCAATGGCAATCCCATATCTCCACAGTCTGGGATCGAACTCTATCCTCCAAGATGACAACGCTCGCCCCCACAGGGCGGGGTTTATCCGAAACTACAGAATGTGGGAGTGGAGAGGATGGGGCCTGCCAGCAGTCCTGACCAACATGCCCAAGCTGATCCCTCAATGGGGTTGACCCATTGAGGGATCAGCTTGGGCATGTTGTTCGTGCCAGAATGACCAACACAACCACGTTGGCTGACTTACGACAAATGCTGGTTGAAGAATGGGATGCCATCCCACAGCAGTGTGTGACCAGGCTGGTGACCAGCATGAGGAGGAGGTGCCAGGCTGTTGTGGCTGTGTATGGTTCTTCCACATGTTACTGAGGCTCCTGTTTGTGAAATGAATAAATTGTTAAATTGCCAATATGTCTTGTTTCTTCAAACTCCAATCATCCAATCCACCAAACACGTCAATGGCAGAATAAGCTGTTTGGCATTGGCAGAGAAGATTTGGCAAATTTTTCATGGGCGCAACCCACATATTCAGCGCTACTGCTCATCCCACGAATGCATGTTCCTTACAAATGGGGCACCATTTGAATGGGAACTAAACAGGCTTTCCAACGGTATAAGATGTATTGCCAAAAAGCATTATTACCACAGAGAAATAATATACCAAACACAAATTTCCATACAAAGTATATATATATGCTGGGATACTGAATAGTGATATAAAAAAGGATATCATTAATTTACTTCTCCAAAGCACATAACACCCACAACAAATCTACAAGGACTTGATAGTTACACAAGTGTCAATATTAATGATACTTGATCAGCTGCTGGATTTTTTTCAAATCCATAATCAGTTTTAATCAAGTCTACTCTTGCCCACCCAATGTCAAGTCAGTCCTGTAGATGACATAAGTCCTCCAAACACACAGCCTTCTTTCCAAACCACTCCTGCACGCGTTTTCTGATGCAACATCTTTTTCAGCAGGTTGATCATTACAAATCACCGTTAAAAATGGTTAACAGATAGACTTCTCTTAAAAAAATATATGATGGGGCGGCCTCTGGCTCACCCAGTGGGAGCGTTTGCCCCATGTTGGCTGAGTCCAGCAGTGGTGCAGGGTTCGGGTCCGGCCTGCTGCCCTTTGCTGCATGTCATCCCCCGTCTCTCTCCCCCTTTCATGTCTATCCACTTTCAAATCAAAGGAAAAGCCCCAAACAAATTATCTTTAAAAAATGAGATATATATATATATATATATATATATATATATATATATATATATATATATATATATATATATATATATATATGATGTGCAGATGTGTACATTGAAACAGTTTTTGTTCATTGTGATGGTTTATCCTGTCCATACTGGCCCCGAAGAGATCCCCCTTAAAGCAATCCCAATGTAAGTGATAAGTCAAAATCCACAGTCCTCATTCTGTGTATCCCAAAGTTTCAAAAACAACCCAACTGGTTACACTTTACTTGAAGGTATAAGAGTGTAAGAGTGACATGACACTGTCATGAACGTGTCATAAGCATTATAAACAAATCATAAACGTTTATGACATAACACTTCTTTTAGTAAGTGCCATTCGGTTTTTGTCATGACAAGTTATGGTTATGGTTATGGTTATGTTTAGGGTTCGGGTTCATTTGTCATGACTGTGTCATGACACTCTTATGTACATACCTTCAAGAATTACCAAACAGCTAATATGAGACTTTGGCAGTCTAAATAGGTCAAATCATGTGGGTATCACCCAATGTTGCTGTATTTTTAGTATAAAATGTTGTCCCTATTCCATGGCAAAGCCAGCCAGCACTGTCCCTTAAAGCTCAAAGAGGAAACTTTGTACTAAAAAGAGTTCATTTTTGTAACTCAGCTTTTTTTTACATTGAAATTGCTTTAGAAGGGGATCTCTTTTGATTTGATTGTATTTAACACATCAAAAAACCAACATATACGAAAATTTAAGTTAAAAAGACATGCAAAGGAAACCCAGAAAACCAGCAAAGGGCTTGGCATGTTGGGTTCACTAAAATAATTCAACGAAAGGTAGCATATAGAAAATAAAAAATAAAATAAAAAACGATGAGGGGGAGAAAATAAAGTATATAAAAAGAGAGAAAAGGACGGGTTAGAAAAAGACTGTTCATGGTTAAAAGAAAGCTACGTTGACTGTTGATTAACCTTGGAACCCATCAATCTCGAAACTCTCGGCTATCGGTACGAAGACAATTTAGGCTCTGGGGGAAACAGCCAAAATGTTGGGGGTTTTGGTGTACCTAGCAAATATCCACGTGCTGATTTTAATTAGCAACTTGAGAGCAAGAATGGAGTTAAGAGATGACCTCTCTATAAACACATATCTACATATGAAAAAAAAAAAAGCTGATGGGTTCCGAGACTGCATTTTGGCCAATGTGTTCTACCTCTTTTGCTCCCCACACAGACTGCATGCAACCTAAGCCTGTTAAAACGTGATTGGTCAATACTATTGGGAATACAAACAGAAACCTGAATGCTTCCGACGCCAAAATCGTGTCCCATTGCCTACAGATTTGTAATTAATATGCAGATATCTGTTTATAGAGATTAACTGTTGATAGGAGAAAGGAAATAAACAGCAATCGACGTACCTATCCACAATGCCTCCCTGTGAAGTTTTGTGGTGGTATGACTTGACAAGAGTCATAATACACAAGGCCTCTGGAGATCATTGTCAGTTATACATAAACATGTTGTATTTAGGCATTGAAAACAAATGACTGAGGTTGTTTTTCTTAGGAAGTAGGAGGACCGTGAAGTAGGAAGACACGTTCCAGTTCCCAAGCCCAGCATTAAAGCATACAGTATATTGATAAAGCATTATTATAGAATTATTTTGTACAGTGATGCAGCAGATCCTGAGTGGAGGTCCCTGCTGGTTCTTTGATCTAAATAGCTACTTCACTCATTTATAAAGCGAAGAAGAACTCACTTCTCTAGTGCATTAGCTTTGATCAATTACAGAGCAGTGGTGCTTAAAGAGGCCCTATTATACTCTACTATACTACACTTTTCAGCATCATATTTGTACTCTAGGGGTCTACTAGAATAGGTTTACATGCTTTGATGTTCAAAAAACATATGTTTCTCATACTGCCCATTGCCGCAGCTCCTCTCCCTGAAACACTCCATCTGAGCTCTTGGCCCCCCCTTCCCGAAAAGCCCAGTCTGCTCTGATTGGTCAGCTGCCCCACTCTGTTGGTCAACCAAATTCAAACATGCCACTAGGTGGGCTGTGCTTGCTCAGGCAGCACCTATGGTCAGCACATATGAAAAACTGGGCTGGCATTCTCAATCAGTGACATCACTAATTGAGGAATTTCAAACAGGAATGTGGACGAGGCGTTTTGAGAAAAAGTGCTGTGTGTGGAAGAGAAAGCCCCATTTGGAGTGAAATGTGTTTTTTTGTACTTTATACATCTATTACATACTCACTAACTATATAACACACTATAGGATGGGTAAAATAAAAAAAAGGCATAATAGGGGCTCGTTAAGTGGCTGGTTGATATAAGGCAAGGTTGTTCTGTTGGTTTATGGAAAAGTCGTTTTCCTATAGTTTACCAATAGAAGTCAATAAAGGTCATAGATTACTAAACGGCTATTGGAGCATGGTGTAATATCAGAAAGTGTTCCACAAAGAGACGCTGTGGACTGTCTGGATGGTCAGCAGTTCTCCTGCTAATGACACAGAGGAGGATTACTTTATCAGCATGTGAGCCACAGACACAGCAGGCTGCAGATGCATGGCTGAGTGTATTGTTCACAGAGCAGAAGACAGGACAGGTGCACATTGTTAAACTACTGCAGCACAGGCGTCATGCCCAGAATATAAAAGCAGTCATTAAACACTGTGCAGATGAGACCTTACTTCTCAGCCAGATGTATTTACCGCTGCAGCCTCACGTTAATGAGCTGGATTAGGAATCAGTTGGAGGACTCGACAGCTCAGCGGAAACTAGTCAATAGACGGCAGCGTTTTATCTGACTTCACAGTTCATATGGTCAATCAGAAAATTAAGAGCTTTGGAACTTTAGTTTACAGGATATAATAAGATGAAAGGAAAAGGCTTTGTGGGGAAGCCCAGCTGTTGCAGCAGCTATTGTTGGCACAGCAAATGGTATTAAAATAAAAATGTAGAAAATTGGTAATATAAATGAACTACCTGTTGACAAAAGAATGTGCAGAGTTAGGATTTTTTTTAAAGGAACAAAGCCATGCAGTATGAAATAAGAAAATAAGAGGTAAATTACACTATGTGAGATTACAACACCTAACATACTGTACCAGGTGTGTATAAAAATGTGCAGAGTCCGTGAAGGCCATACATATTGAGCACAAAGTGTCAACGTGTGCAGAAAATTATATTTACCTTATCAACAACATTTACCACACACGAGCAGATAACATATGTATAGGCTGAGTAGACATATACTATTTGCATTATTACCTGCTCAGTTTATAAAAACGACCAGATGTCCGTAGAGTGATGGTACCACAGGATAATCCACGAGGAAAGAAAAGGATGTGATAGTATGATATAGTCCCCGCAGTTATTTTGCAGCTAATTCTGTAAAGAAACTGCTTCCACCATATGTCACCCACTAGAGGGGGATAAGCACATCTTAAATGTTTGCTAGTCAAACAACCCTGATGACAGAATACAAATATCAGTCTACCATAGGTTTTACTTTGAAAATGTAGTTTCACATTATTTCTCTCAGTTTTCACATCATCTATGAGTACTGAGTTTGGCGAGAGCACAGGAAGAGCAACTTCAGTTATTTAAATAATCTGCCACTCGGAGATGGGACTGTGCACTGCATGTGTACGTGTATTAATCATGTTGCGGTGATATCTGTTCAATCACATTATGGGGACTTACCTCCCAGACCTCCCAAAACAGGGTAGACTGAGAAACTACCTGCCATCTCATCACCTTCTTTTCTCGGGCCAGAATCCCTAAATAACTTGCACATAATGTATGTATTTGGTGAAAGTTTGTTTGTTCAATTTAAGAGAGAAAAAACTGGTCCCCACAAAGTTAAAGGTTTAAGACATGTTTTTTGTGTTTAGGCTGAAGGTTAGGTTAATGTTAGTGTTAGTCTAGGCATGTAGTGGTTATGGTTGAGTGGGTTAAGTCTCCAGGGGATGCGAGTCAATGCAATGTGCATTGTATGTGTTAGGAGAGTCAATACTGCTGCAGCTGTAAATGTGTGTTAGTTTGTGAGGAAAAAAGAATATGTATGAAAACGCAATGTATATTTACCCTTTACATTGAGAAGTGTAAGTCATGTATAGTATGTTGTTTTTTTTACTGCCGTTTGCCTTATTTGTCTTCTCAGTTTTAAAAGTCACATAAGAGTTTCCTAGTATAAACACACTAACACTATATTTACACATAACCACTTAATGTGTGGCCAATATCAAAAATGCAGTAAGTGGAAATGCTTACAGAAAGAATTACAGATGGATTTTTTATCGTATTGCTCATCACCTGAGCAGGGGGTTTGAGAAACAGTTCAGTCAGATGTTGAAATGTTGAATATGCTGGAGGCAGGACATGGCGTGGCTTACACAGCGGTCACATAGCCGGTTCGTAATTTGGTCATAAATAACCATGTCTCTTGCCGTTCTTTGAATTTGTTGTCGATTTCGGCATCTGACCTTAACAACAGAAGTTCCTGAATATTAGTACTGTATTAGTAATATAGTAGTATCCACTCTCCAGTTAGACATTGCTGTCTTTGTGTAATTCACCCTTCTTCTTCACCCTTGGATGTTTGTATTCTTCCGCTTTTCGCGCCAGCCGCATGATTAAAACGTCATAAACACGCCCACTCCCTCGCTGTGAATTCTCCGGAAAATTATTTGCTCTATTCACACATGGGCTTAATCGGACATTACACATACTTTGTACTAGGCAGCTGGCAGGATAAAGAATGTCTAATGTGCGGATCAACTTATTCAGACATTTGCGCTCTCACATACAGCACATCTGGGTAATGTCTGGTTAACTTCAGGATTGCAGTGCATGTGTAAAAGGGGCTTCTGTAAATCTGTAATATCGCTTGTTATTCTATCATGAACTATATCTTAAATTGGTATTATGTAACCTAATTATTAATGTATTACATATTGGCAAAATAGCTTTGTGACAACATGTTAGGAAGTATAATAAAATTCAATTGAGTGTTATTACATAAATGGAGTAAGAAGCTTTCATCAAATGGGTCATTCCAGCATGTCTATAGATAACACAACGACAACAGGAATTTGGTAGTAAATGGTCTCACTCCCTCTGTCACCAGGTACAGTATGACTCATTCTGAATCCACTTTGTAACAGCGCCATGACGCAAACAGCAACCTGTCTCTTGCTCCCGATTGAGACTACATTATGTACCTTGTATCTGTTAAATAGACTGTGTGTCATGATAATTCACGATGGATGTACCCCGTAATGCATCCTCCACAGTGACTTTTGATCCCGAACATCAGAGTGAAGCCTTCAGCCCTTGTATACACAGGAATTATTTTTTGGAGAGAGGATTTAGCCCAGGTGAAAAGCCTCTTTATATATCAGTACAGTTTACAGGTTCATCTGACTTTTAGTTTCAGGGGTCAGAGCCGGGCAAATCAGTGCCAATCTGCAATTCAGCTGTGTCACAAAGCTTAGCTGATTGAACTGTTCAGAATCTAAATATTAATTAAGTTATATTGGAAGCTCCTGTTTGCCAAACTCAGTCTCCGTTGTTATTTTCTTGCCTTGGTATTAGAAGGCATGTTGACAATACAAAGCCTTGTCACAAAGTTATTGATGACTCATTCCCTGTTTGCTTTAATTCTATATCCACCACCCCAGAATTCGACCTTCATATATCTGCCTTAGCTGTTTCCCTGCCTTGATTAAACACGTTGGAGGTTGAAGCTTTTAAGCATTTTGACCACGTACGTTTCTCCCCATCAAAGACATTAACCCTAAACTATTTCACTGCTGTTGCAGCTGAAACATGGCTAATGTCATTGAAAGGAATGTGGCAGATGCCCTCTCACTGTGTGGACTAATCAATTTATAAAATTATTCATGAGCCAGCGCCTACCTGGAGAATCACATGTAGGACATAGCATGTACGGCTTCCCACGCACGTGTGATGTCTTTTATGGGGATTTCAGCAAGTGACGTGACTGGAAAAACAATCACATGATAACTATTCTAGAGACGTACTAACCAAGCGCCCATGCTTCTCTGCAGCCTGCCTGTTTGCAATGTTTTCTAAGGGGAGTTCACGGCCCACACAGGAAGTAGAACATGGAGAGAACTGCACCACACAGCTACACTGAGCCTTGTGCTGTAGCCAAATCTCTTGATAAGTTTATACACTACAATTAAGCCGTAGGCCATGACGCCTGGCAGGGATTACCAAGGGATTACAATATATTCACCCCACTGGGATTCCATCACATGGTGGATCAGATCTCTGTGACAGGGGACCAGTGTGCAGCACTCCCTCAGGGCCACAAACACTACTGTGACAGATTTGACAAAGAGCCTAAGTCTGTCTGACAGCTCAACACAAACCGCCGCCTGGCTACAATGTGAATGTTAAACCAACACTACAGGGTTTGACATCACAGAGCTATGCCATGGTGTTTCTCCTCCATTACCTTCCAGAGGACAGGAAGCAAAGCAATTAGGGGTTTGGAAGAAATTGAGACAGTTTGGCTAAGAGTTGCTGGTTTCAATCCAGACCATAAGTGATGCAATGTTGCACAAAGAGCTTGGCTTTTTTCAAAGGTCAATTTGGGGATTTCAGTCTCTTTGTAAATATAGACTTTGCTGTTTGAAAAATTCAAATGTCAGCTTCATAACTAGAAAAGAAAAACTTTCCCAAAAAGCTTACAAATCATTATAATGAAACTATTGAAGTCAATCACCATAGCCAAACGCATGCAAGCAGACCTTTGGTAGATTAAAGGGATGGTTCGGAGTAATTTCACCTTAAAGTGCTCCTGCACTAAGCCATTTGGCTGATAGCGCTAACTCGCCCAATGTTCGACCAAGGGAAAAAAAGATTCTGGAGGGGGGGGGGGGGGGGGGGGGGGGGGGGGGGGTGTTTGGCTCGAGGTCATGGTGCAAAGGACCCTAGGGTGAAATTACTCTGAACAATCACTTTAAGCTTGAATGCTTTGGACCACTGAAAAAAATAAGCAACAGCTTCAAAAGTGATGTCACGGAAAATGAAAAAAAAAAAAAAGATAAATCCTCTTGTTCTCCATTTGTTGCATTAAACACTGGACACCATCTGTTGGGTTGGACCACAAAATACAACAGCAGCAGGGTGGCAGCTGCCACCCTAAGACACAACAGCCTGGCCACTACCTCATGTTGCACGCTGACACACTCTAAAAATACTATTCTGTAGTATTCTATTCCGTTAATGGGCTCTTACACTGTCTTAGTTATGGCAGGCAGACCAGCACACTGAGCAGAGATGAAGCTAAAAGGTCATTAATCAAAATAAGCCAACTCTAAACAAAAGGCAGTTTGGTTGCCCGGCCAGCAGGAATTACTGCGTATTATCACAACATTTCAGAAAAAGACAGCAACTGTTCCTGTGTATCTAACATTTCAATCCCTTTGCTGACCCCTCCCTCACTCTGACCCCTCCTCCAGGCAGTAGGTGACTGAGATGGGCGTTCGTCTAGGCTGCTTGAGCGACTCCCCGTGGTGGCCGCCGCCGCTGCTGCTGCTGCTGTTCTGCACTGTCCACTTCTGCTCAGGCCGGCCCTTTGGGATTCCCACGCCCTCTGTGAACGTGGCGGTGGTGTTCAGTGGATCGGCATACCAAACAGAGATTAAGGGGCGGTTAAGTCGGGAAAACTTTATGGACCTGCCTCTGGAGGTGAACCCCATCACTGTGCTGGTCAACAACACCAACCCACGGGCACTGCTCACACGCATCTGTGACACCCTGTCCACCAACCGCGTCCATGGAGTGGTGTTCGAGGACAATGTTGGCTCGGAGGCCGTGGCACAAATCTTGGACTTCATTTCCACTCAGACGGCAGTGCCCATCGTGGGAATTAGTGGAGGCTCTGCTGTCGTCCTGCCATACAAGGTCAGAGCGGGGGCTGGGTCAGGTTCAGAAAGAGCTGGTTGGGGCCACTACCGGTGGGATCCTCATCATAGAGTATAATTGGAAACTGATCAACGTAAAGCAATTGAATTCACAGATCAAGCATTCAGTCTGAGAGTGGGTCAGAGAGAGCGTTCAGAGAGATGCACTTTGAGTAAACAAAGCCACTTGGATTAAATGTTCAGGTAATTTATTATTTATATCATTCAGTCAGCAACTCACAACAAACATAAGAGTAAGTAATGAACATGAGAAATGAACATGAGAAATGATAACAGCTACAGTCAACCTCTAAATCACACATAATTTTCCTAATGTTATAGGCTAAATGATACTCTTAACTTCATATGCTAAATGAGTGCGAGCCAATGGCTTTTCATAATTTCTCGCCATCATCCTGGTTTGTAACTGCTATAAATTCCGAGCTTTAAGAAACAAAGGCAGGGGTGGAGCGTCCGAACGCTACTGTTTAGTTTTGCAGTGGTGCAAGACGTATTCAGATCTTTCACTTTAGTATTTTATAAACTAATACGCTGGATATCAAACATTTTACTTGCATCTAAGTGGTAACTAGACCTGTCCAAAAGATGATTTCTTAAATTTGTGGTTAAGTATAGTAACTGAGTCGCATGCACGCATTTGCTAATGTGAGAACCACCAGATCAGATTTCTTCCTCATGTCTAAACTAAAGCGACACTGTATACCATAGCACAAATTAATTTGTAAGATTTTAGTTGATCATGTACTATAAATCATCTGACTATGACATAAGTTGCCAGGCTCATGGTAGAGGAACACATCACAACAGCAAATTGGTGTTATTAGACTTTCATTTTCAGAACTCGTGTCAAGTGCTCCATACTTTAACAGAAATTGGATGGATTGGTCGATATTTTTGTTATTCAATCAATCAGTTGCAACAGAGCCTCTATGGTAATTACAACACAAATCAAAAATGAAATAACTTTAATTACAATTCCACTCAAGGTACACATTTATTTTCTTGGTAGCAGTCAAATAATCACACAGAAGCCCACACGTACAATCATTTGAGTGCTAATTACATCAGCCATAATAGCATTAGATAGATGGACAAGGACAATCTGTCATTTTAAAATGACTTAGTGATTAATAAATATCAGAAATAGAGTATCTATTGAGATTGCATTAGGTTGAAGAAGGAAGAAATTAATTAGGGAAGTTTGTCAAGGTCAAACATAAAACAGATGGATCACAGGTTCATTCTAACTGATAGTGAGATTAGGGTTTAGTATGTCACTATATTTAATTTATGTTCTCTAAAGACTGAATCATTATCAGTACTGTATTAGTACTTTATGCAGCCCTGACTCTCAAGTGAGCTAAACAGCTTGAGAGACACATACGAGCCATTAAACTGCTTTTAGAGTTGTAGCTGGAAGGTTTAGCAGCAATGATCCATCTATAGGAGCACGATCACCCACCACAAAAGGCTCAGCCACAGAGACAAACTATAATCCTTCATTTAGAATATTTTTTTCTGTTGATATTTTATTGCCTGCTCAAAAAACAACATCACAATGAGAAAAATACAGTTTGAAGCTCTGCAACAAGATTCTGCCAATTGATGATCTTTAAAGATTTAAGGCAAAGTAAAGTTTGCACATTAATAATAATGCTACATGGTGCACTTTGCACATATAACACAAAAAGGGGGAACATCTGGAAATGATATCTTATTCAGAAAGTGCAGGAGAAATACGCGTGAAAAATTCTTCTTGTATAAGAAACAAGCTAGTATCATCAGTAAGAAAGGAAGAGCGACATGGATGAAGATATACAGCAGATAAGGAACAAAAAGGGTCCAAGAATAGACCCCTATGGGACACATTACATCACATCCGATAACCACTCAGAGAGCCATTTGAACATCAGTCCATTGAGGCCATTAAAATGAATAAGTAAGACATTATGTTAAAACTAGACCACAGGCATTCAATATTGTTCAAATCAGTCTGAACTGGATTGACCACAGCCACAAACTTAGAATTATTTTTAAATCAATACACAATGTGAAAATGATCAGCTCTTGAAAATGCTTAAAAGCTATAGTGCGTAGTTTGTCACCCCTTGAGGAATTCTAAGTAATGACAACAAAACTGATGATGATACAAGCCTCCCGTGATCGTGCACTGCCCCCTCCCCTCCTCCACGCAGTTGCTAATAGCCAAGGAGGACATGGAGGATTCAAAAAACATGATTGACTCTAGAGATGGTCCGATACCATTTTTTGCTTCCCGATACGATTCTGATGCCCTGAACTTGCGTATCGGCCGATACCAAGTACTGATGCGATACCAGTGTGTCATATATTTTATTATGTTTTAACAACTGTGTACTACTATCCCTGTATGGATGTGACATGATTTCTATCTTTGTTGTCGGTCTGGCTCAGGTTAAACTCTTTGTGAAACATGAACAAACACAAACAATGAACGCCACAGAACTTTCTTTTATTATCCAGTTTGACACTCAGTTATAACGGAAAAAGAACATAAACTACTTTAACGTAGATTTTCTTTAGGGCTTTATTACGTGGTATCGGATCGGTGCATAAACTCCAGTACTTCCCGATACCAATACCAGCGTTTAAGGCAGTATCGGAGGCGATACCAATACTGGTATCGGTATCGGAACATCTCTAATTGACTCTTCAGAAGAGGTAATTATCTTCACTCGAGTTTCTGCGTGCAAAAGTCACCGGACGACACAATCTTCTGAACATAGCCATACTTAGAAATAAAGGGAAATGTTTGTGGAGCTGATAGTCTTAATTAGCTTTGTAGCAACTCATTTAGCAATGGCTTGAATGTAATGGATGTTCATTAATATCAAAACGTTACGCACTAAAGCTTTAAGCATTTTTATTATACAACAACTTTTCAGTATTTTTGAAAAACATGAAGGACAGAGAAAGGCCTACAAGTAGAAAATAATTTGGTCTTTAGATTTAAAGATGGGGATAAGAGCTGCAATTTAGAGATCAGTGGAAACAATTCTTGCTTTTAGTTTGACGAAAACGTGTAAGAGTTTACTTATTGAAGAACGACTTTGGTGACCAACATAAGCCTAACTTTATCATGGCCTGCTGCGGAGTTTATCTTTTTAGCTTTAGTATCAATGAACTCATTCTCTGAGAAAGATCAAAACTCTGAAGGGTAAAACCTTTTTCAAATAATCTGAAATTATTAAACGTATGTATACTTCAAGATATGCATATTGAATTAGAAAATAGTTATCTTTTATTTCATTTTGAGTCTTGTGACATTTTGTGAGAAACAAGGAGACCATAGTAAGAGTGCAGTAAATTCTTTAATTCGTATGGTTTGTATACAGCTCCCCCTATCAGCTGCATCCATTTCAGAAAACATGGGTGATCTTTCTATCGGCTCTATCTCCAGGGTAATAAAACATGTCAATCAGCCGTTATTGCCTCCTGCAGCTCATTTGCCGTCTAACTATTCTAACTTGAGGACAGTAACAGCAACTAAGTCATAATATATTCCAAAATAAAAACATGTAACAAGAAATAAACGTAATGACAAAGGCTGGCAACTGTTAACACAAATGACTTCTTTTCATCAGTAATAAGCCGACGGGAGTTGAGACCATTAATATATATTGTGTAGTGAATGCATTAAAAGTGCCTTACATAACAGTGAGTTCATGAATTATTAATATGGACAGTCCCAGTTGGAAACCAAACGTAATCTTCTGCTACCCACTGAGGTACCAGGCCACTGACTGACATGTACACCTCCCTGCCTCACCTGATAATTTGACACTTTGTAGGCAAATAACAATTTATCATGGTCTTGGCACCCCATGTAGTCAATGTTCTATATGTGGTTTTTCATATTTTGTCCCTTTAACTATAGTCTTTTAGATTGAGAATGCTGATGACCATTTTCCTATCTTTCAGGACCACCACTGGTTCTTGTTCCGATGATGTGCTATTAAAATAAAACTGCATAAGCTAGAAGTTTGTTTGAGAGAGGTGTTTTATGGTAGATGAAACTTATATATAATACGGAAGATCTGTTTTGAAAGCTCACTAAAACTACATTACAGTATGATGTTGGAAAATGGGGCTGCACGATTGATCTAATCGCAATCACGATGTCACTCTGGGCGATAACATAACCGCACAAATTGTGTGATTTAAGTAAACGAAAAGGTGTGCTGTGAGCATGACACTGTGTGCACTGCAGTCTCCACGTTGTAACACCATTTACTTTACCGACAGTATTAACAACAGATGCTTTGCGTTGAATCAATGTTGAATCTGCCCTCTGAATTACGTTGCCCCATGGATGTATTAAGTGTGCCCGCTCGTAACAACGGCCACAAAAGATGACCAGTGACAGTCGGTCGGTTTAGGCAGTAGCGCATGTATCGCGTATGGTCATGTGAGTATCAGAAGTGTAAAGGGTTTCAGACCATGCAGACAACAGAGGTTGTAGATTTTGTTACTTAATCACTAATTATATTACACCCATTTTGAATGTCATCGTTTATAAGGGCATACATATGTATCATTTTAATAAGAATTAGTATTTTTATTTCATTTTCTAAAATATTAAGTTATTTAAAAAAAAGGTATTGCACATATTTGTTTATGTATTTCTTCTTATGCTCGTTTAACTTTGTATGTTAAAGTAAAAAAAATACACATTTCAAAATTGTAGTAGCTTATTTTTTGCATTTGTCTTTGAAAATCAAGTAAACTCAGGATACCGTTACATCGCAATCGCAATCGTAATCCCAGTATTGTAAATCCCAATATGACTTTTTCTCCAAATCGTGCAGCCCTATTGGAAGATCAAACAAGCAAACATGGATAATGTGGGAAAGGATCATCTGACTTTGGCAGTTCTAGAATGAAGCCACATTTTCTCAAAGCAAAGTTCCTGCAAGTACTTGGATAAACCAATATGTTCTAAGACCTTACCATGGGACTATAACGTCACAATGAAGTACAAACAATCAAAGATGACTGTGGCTTAGTTGGCGGAAACGTTCAATCTTCAGCCTCTACTGAAAAAATGGCAAAATGTCATTGAGCAAGATATTGAACCCCAATTTGCCCTGTGAAAAAGCTCTGAGATATCCAGTATTGTAGTGCAGCATACCACAGAATCCAGATGTCTGAAGTCCAGGTTTTTGCAAGTGGAAAACAATGAACAAGCAAGTACTTACACAAAGAATAATTACAGTCACTGTTTCAAAATGAGATTCATACTGAAGGTTTGAAATATTAATAACATATTTATTCTATTGGTCATTTTATTATTCAAAATGTGACATGAGTAGTGGCAGCAAAATGATGTCTCCAGTATATATTTATGTCACAGCGGATTTAGATAACACCAGTTGTCACCAATTTATGCTTTAATTGGTCATTTATTAATTCATTTATATTGAAGTGCAGTAAATGTAAGAATGTGCACCTGACAGTGTACCAGGTACACAGAGATGAGTTTGTTCCAACCCTCTTTGAGCCTTCTTCTGAGCAATCAGTGACGCCGCCCCATGGATTGATTTATGGGGCACTGTCAAAGATAGTCAACAAGGCAATGGAGCCCGTTAATTTTTCATACATATCGCTGAGAGCCAAGGGTTTGATCTCTCTGAAAGTGACGGCATAAAATTAGGTGATAAACTGATTCCTGTCCTCAGGACATTTTAGCTTGTTGATCGACAGCATTGGAGCACATGTACCATCATCCTCTCACATATCCCAATGAAATAATGACAAGCAAAAGTTCAGAAGGAACTAATGTTAATTAGAAGACTGGAAGTATTTAGCAAAGTTCACTCCACAAAGAATATGCTTATTTATGCATCTTTAGAGTTAGAACTTGAGTAGCCATATGTCAATTTCAGATGGACAGAAAATCAAAGCTACATACTTCATTACTATTACCAGCGGATCAATCAGTTCCCACAGTGCTGCTCAATGTGCAAACAGTGGATAAATCAATAGCACGAATAATGGCTGACAGAAATGAGCCCAAAGCCAGCTAGACCTGCACCTGGTTTAAAAGTGAAAATATGGCTGCTTCATTACCAGGATACAACAGCACAGAGCTCCAACCTAAACAACAACACAGGTTAGTTGTCATTGCTCTAAAAAACAAACCATGATATTTATAACCAAGTGTTTTATAATCTGCCACCTCTAGGTTAACAATTGGCATTTAGCTACTGTCTAACTTGGACATTTTGGGGCTGATTGGTGGGGATAGCTATGGACAAAGTAACATTACACATGATGATACACTGGTAAGAATTACATTTAACCATGTATCCAGCTAATTTAAATAGTACACTCTACTGTATCTTTTGCGCAGTGCAAATACTCAACCAAAGCAAGTTCCTTCCCCGAGACTTTTTTGCAGAGGCACTGCCGCTGCATCCGGATCTCAGCGCCACCCAAAATGATTGTGATGGTTTAAAGAAATGCAAACAACCCAGAGCGTTTTTTTTCCTCCTATCCCAGAATATATCTGTAGTGTAGCCAGACCTTACTTCACAGCGCTGTGGAAAAAGGTCTGGCAATGCAAGACTACCGTCTTTATATTACAGAAGCTGAAGATAAAGGAACTGCCATTTTTACACTATGGGACTTTACACTAAGTTTTGATATATCACAAAACTTATTGATATGCAGCATCAATAAGTGACCCAGAATGGACCATTAGCATGATTACACAGCATCTCAGTTAGACAAAGAGTTGTAGTTTTAACTGAAAATCCTTCTGAGTGTAGATTTCACTTCAGTAGATTTATGACAAGTCTGAAAAAATGGGGACATACAGTGATGTCTTTCCAAAGTACAGTAATTACCCATATTAAAATAAGTTGTACCTTCCTAATTCCTGAACAAACAGCACAAAATCAACTTTTTCTCTCATTATGCATTTAGTTCAATATCCTGACCTAAAATTCAAAGCATCCTTTGAAGCATTCATTGTGTGAGCTGATAGATCCCATCCTCCGAGCCACAGCGCTATAAGTGGACAAAATGTAAGCCAGACACGAGCAAAACCCTGATTGTCTTTGCAGGAACATGAGCCCAAGGCTTTTCTCAAAACTAGAGCAGTTCCTTTTTATCTCTCTGTCTGCCTTCACTCGCTGAACTCGCTTGTCTCTTGCTCCACCTCCTGCTACATTTAAAAAAAACTGGCACATTTACAGTGTTACCAGTCTAGACTGAGGCAGAGCAAGTGCAGAATAGTCGTAGAAGCAGCCAGAGGGGAGCAGTGAGTGAGTACATATGAATATGCAGTGTAACTTAAACTTTATACAACTCAGATGTCAGGCTGGATGATAGACAAATATTGCAACAAGAAAAATGTTATATCAAGTACACTGGGGCAAACACAGATTTTGTGTGGATATGAATAAGTCCTTACATTCACGGAGTGCTGTGAGTGCCTATGACATGACCATAACAAAGTGTAATGCTTTAGTTGCTATGAGTGGAGATTGATAAACAAATGACATACATTTATATATCAGATATGTGAATGTGTGTTATGACAAATAAAAAGGAGCAACACTGAATTGCAAAAAGATTCACATATTCAATGTCAAATCAAGATATACATACTGAGCAAAAAGTAAAAGTAATAGTCTGGTTTCCATATTAACCAGCAAGTTTCCTTTTTTTGTTTTAGGGAATGCAGTTGGACTTAAAGGAGAACTCCAGACAATTTTTACATTAATCTTGATTGCTATAAATATGCGAGTACTGTCAATAGAAAAAGAAAAAAAAAAAAAAACGAGCCGAATCGGTGCTAGCAACACGGAGTTGCTGCAGCTACGCCTAGAGCTCACACTTACTGTAGCTAAAACGGCAGTTGTGAGGGAATGTTCTAAAGAGCCCTGAGAGAACAGGGCCCTTACGTGACAACAAGATGCGTTTTCAACTCAGACATCCTGCCGGTAGCTAGCTCGCCCTGCTAGCTGCTAGCTGCCGTCCGGGATGAGTGTGTTCAGCCAGGCTTCGGTGATAATCAACACGCAGCAGTTCCGTGTGAAGTTGTAGCTCATCCATTTTGTGTGCGATTGATCTGGCGTTGGTGAGTAGGAGGCATGGCAGCGGCGATCTGTGTGGTAGTTCCCTTAGCCGGGCTAGCAGGCCCGACCGGCATCCTTGCTTCTGCTTTCTCCCCGCCTTCGTCGCCTCCCGCTCCCGACAACAATCCGCTGAGCGCCCGGTGGTCTGTGCTATGTTTTTTTTCTATCGACAGTACTTGCATGTTTATAGCGATCAAGATTAACGTAAAAATTGGCAGGAGTTCTCCTTTAAAGAGTCGAGTACCATTTATCAGACTCCTACAACTACAGGGTTTTCCCTTGTATTATACAGCTAAGGACCAGCGCCCAAGCGTTTTTGTGCCGTACCTAAGCCGTCTGAACTGAAGTACAATTTGGAGCCCATCGTTTTGTCATGATTGTATTTTTGTCATCCAGACCATACTAACTCGGCTTCGAGTGATTCAAATAAGAATATGAAACCCAAGTTCAGGATTTGATTTTGTGAGATATTCTTAGTTGGATATTTAATGATTACAGCTATAAAAAATAAAAAAGACAATACTCAGTTGATCAATAATGTATCTTAATTATTTTGTGTTAAATGCAGACAGAACTCCCATGCTCATTTGCATATTTTTTCAGTCTTGCTCCACACACACACAGTGTCATAATGTTTTTTAAGTGGCAAATGGCCAGGGAGTGTGTCTGTTCCTGGTTGCCGTGCAGGGTCTATGTGACGTCAGCAGTACAGGAAGGCGACGCCAGGGCCTTTCCTGCTGCGCGGCGGAGGCAGACATATGTCGCAGAAAAGAGCCGTGGCCAGAAGTCACTCTTTATAGGATAGAAAGGGAAAGAGGGATATGGCTACAGTACAGTGTCCAGGGGAACCATACACCACTCTGTGCTCCATATCTTCAGTTCTAATTTCAGTCACTGCCACACAGTTACCGCAATACATAATTTCATTGTGGCTTCAGCCCCTTTGAGCCAAATTACTTCAATCTCTCGTTTCTTCTAGCTGTTTGGATGCACAACAAGTCTATCAATAGGCATCCCTCACCTGAGTCATTCAAATAACCTTCAGCAATCCAGCGAGTCTTAAAGCAGGTAAACACACAATTACAATTATTTTGGTCAAAATTGAAATCACGATTATTTAACATGATTACTCATTGACTTTGGTAGAGATGTCGCATGTATTAAACTTAAAAATCAGTGAAACAGTTAAACAAATCCAATCCCTCATCAATTACCCTACTTTTCCCGTTGAACTTTTGGAATTCCCCTTCAGAACACAAGGCAAAATAATCGCTATTCTGAATTACATTGTTTTTGTGATCGTTAGGAGCCGAAATCGAAATTACGATAAAAATTGTATTAATTGCACAGCCCTAGTTTGTGTGTAAATTCTGGTTTCAGTGACATATAAACAGCTGTGGTTTAGAGATAATCACTGCTTAACACTCATCTAACTGCAACTCAGACCAGTTTCAAAGCATGTAAAAACTAATCTTCTGGCTGCAAAGCATTCACTCAATTGGACTTTGCAAGATTTGAGCACAACACGCTTGACAAAATGTTAAAGGGTTAAAAAGTTAAAGTTGACTGTGAGTTTCTGCATCCGTGTTGGTAAACAGATATGAGTTCTATTGTATATTTTCCCCTTGTGGACGTAATCTCAGCCTTGAGAAGCTAAGCTTTCCACTCAATGGCTGTAATCTTCTTTGGGACTGTGGACTATTACTGTGAGCTTCTGTGGACAACACTGTGGAAGTAAAGCTTATTGACTGAACAGAGTCATGGTTGATATCCATTTACATTCACCCAGGTCATAATCTAGCACACATTATCCATAGTATTGGGAAATATGATCATATATATCGTGAGATGATGATAAGGATTTGTCAACCAGCAGAGATTTCACTTTCTTTTTGTATTAGATCTATAGTCATTTTGGATTTAGAATATTTCTGTATTATTGTGGTGAGGTACCTTGAGTTTTTAGTATCCATTGTAATATAAAATTACATATACTATAACATACAAATCACCTTTCAGGGTTTAAAGTAGAGGGGCCCTGTCTAGCCTTAAATAAGGAGCACCTTCACTAATGTCGAAATTAATTATTAAATTTGTATAGGGTTAGGGTTGTATAGGGTTAAATAATAAGTGCTTATTAAAACTAAGTGGTGCTACATCACACATCAAAAACCCAAACTCATTTAATAATTGAGGCAAATTTAAAACCTCATATAGTAACTCCAGCTTCGGACAGATCACAGACCAAAGATGTGTCTAATGGATGACACGTATTCAACAACCTAAAGCAAGTAAGGTTGACTTTGACTTCACACTTCTAGATATAACGCGCTTTATTGTTTTGTATTGGCTAGCCGTGTTGGGTATGACACCGAAACAGAAAACGCATTCTTGAATTTTTCAGTCAAACAAGTTCCAAGTAACTCTTTAAAAGAATCACAAAAGTGTCATTTATAACCCTAACCAGTTGAAAGTTTCAAGTCTTAAGCCGCCTCTACATGATCCGTTGTAAAACCGCTCTGCGCTGGCTGCGCCATTCTTTTCATATGGGGAGAACAGGGAAGACAACTCGGAGGAATCGCTTCCCTTAGCTTCGCACTAAGGAAAGGGCAAAGCTACTGTAAGTTCCACTACACTGCATGGAGTTTGGTGACTTTAGCATTTGTACAAATCCTTATGTTGAGACGACAACAAAGACAAAAACAGAATTCTTGGAGTGATATCAGGGAAGAAGTTGGATGCAGCCAAGAGGAGGCCATGATGGGTAGGCTGTACTGTACACGCTCTGCACACTGACAGGGCAGTCGTGACTTCAGGCTTTGAGCTGAAGCGTTGCCCTTGGTAATGCCCCAGGCTCATTTGGACTGCACTATCAGTCTGCTCTCTGCTAAATGAGCTGTTGAGATTGTAGTTTGCAAGGGGCTTTACTCTGACCGACCCTTGGGCTAGTAAGTATGTACGAGGCATACAGAAACACAATTTAACATAACGTACATACTCTGACACCTTAGCATCTGTCAGGGCACAAACTGATTGTGAAGCGTTGCAGATGCAGAAACAGGCAGCAGCACGTGCAGGAATAAGGCATTAACACTGACTTGATTTCCTGTGGGCCAGTCAGGGGAAGGAGAAAATGAGTAGATTTATACGATCTTCTCAAGCTCCTCCGTGACTAACCTGCATAAGATTCCTGCACCCAGTGTGGATGTATGCAGCCAGCCGGCCTCCACTGCAGTCTAATCCATCTTAGTCCACAGCCGTTACCTTACACTGAGCTAAAACCAATTCCTCAGTAAGACGCTGATAACCAAATTTCATTTATATGAATATTACAGTAATCAGTGACATATGAGGCATCTCAAAAGAGAGATATGAACTTTGGGTTTTCATTACATTTATTTAACCCTTGTGTTGGCTTCCCGTCAACTTTGAAAAAAACTTATTTTTTCGACGTTTTTGACGCCTTTTTTTCACAGTTTGTTTTTGCTTTTTCCAACGTTTTAAATAGTTACAATTCACATATTGTCTCCTTCCGCCGGAGCTCCAACTGGTGTCTGTCCGCACAGCGGGCTGCGCTGCCATTTATCTGTATCAAATTGAGATTGTTTCGCAACTACGTCTCGTAGTTGCGTTAAATAGTAGTCCAATTCCGTGTTTTGGTAGAGTTGGTTTTAACACCTGCCATACGAGAGTAGCCTACGAATGAAAACCACAGTTCAGAATGCTTCATCGGCATTGTCCCGACTCTCTGAACACCCTGTAGAGGCGACGGCGTCGCGCTCCCTCTCTCTGCTGAGCTTAGCTGCTCTGATGAGCATAATGGTTCAATTTGCAATTAATCCGCGGTTCACATGCGTGCTGAACCATAGGGTTACGTTACTGTATATTCAACATCACTGACAATTTATTGATCAATAGAATGTATTTCAAAATAGAAAACATTACACTTCATAAAGTTCTGTATTAATATCACTATTGTATTATTGTACAAAATTGTACAAAACTTCTGTTATATAAAGCTGCCTGACTGGAGATATAAGAACAGAAGTGTGAGGAAACCAGGGCAGTGGGAAGTGAAATGAGGCAACAGAAAAAGAAAATATTTTCAGGGGCATGAGCACAGTACAGTCAGAGGCACAAAGTCAGTGGATTTTGCCGTGACGTCTGAAATCATAAGATGCTCATACATCACAAGACCGCTTTACTTTTTTCCAAGGACAGCAATGAGACAGGCTAAATAAGATCACAGGTCTGTGTGCAGTCTCAGGATACCAGACCTCTCCAATCCTCAGCTCTGAGGCCCCCGTGCTCGGGGTGGAGTGGTTATTCCCCAGAGAGGGAGAGCGTCAGGAGGGGGCCACCTACCTATCAGCCTGATGGAGGAAGAGAAAGAGCTTTTACAACAAGCTCACACTAGTCAAAACATATATATTTCTACTCAGGAAAGAGTAAGAGAGAACGTTTCTACAGTAAAAGAATAATAAACCCCATTTACACATCTTCTATATACCTACTCACACTAATGTCATGCTACGACAAATGATCCACGATATAATGTTTATTTTGCAGAGCAATGTGGCACAGTGAAGATGAGGCACGGTAATTGGAATCTGCTGAAGAATCAATAATCTCCGTTGAACTAATAGCTCTACATGTAGAGTCGCATCAATCCGTCCCATTAACTGTGATACCTTGGTATAATACTGTGAAGGGATGAGACAACGGTTGAGACGACTGCTGGCCTGGTTTATATTAACACTTCTACACTCTATAAATCTACATTTGCTGATGGGTTCCTCATTGCTTCCTAGAGTGAGATACCCATTCGCAAAAGTTATTAAGTGTCCTGCAATTATATGCAATAAGTCATTCATTATAGTTTTTTTTACATCATGTCCGCAGTTGATAAATTAATAAACACGCTGTTACTAAGTTGTTGATTGTTGGTTTTGGTGTGGATGTTCTACAGCTCTTTTCCAGAGAAGAATAACGCCAACCAAAGGAATTTTAGATGAATAGCTTATAACTGATATTAATAAATGCTCTATTGGCCTTTAGTTACAAATTAAAAACCCTTTATGTCGGTTTTCTTAGCATCTGCTAGTATTTCTAATATATCATTTAGTAAGTGCTTATAGTTTGTAACTTATTAATTCATTATGCTTTATAGAACAGTCATAAGACATAAAACCTTTGGGTTGCCCAGTTATGAAAAACCCCTTTGTGTTATCCTCATCATCATCATCATCATCCAACAACTTGTTAACATTTACAGCTACAGATGGTTTGATTTGATGCATAATAAAAACCATGGAGAAAAAAACGATATAGTTGCAGATAACTACAAACTTTTGCTGATGGCTTTTTAAAAAGTTGATAGAGTTAATATCCGTAACTAGGGATGGGGATCGTTCATTTGTATTGATATTGATACAATTTTTGAGACTGCTTAACGATCCGAGTCTTTCTGTCTCGATATTTTTTCGATTATTTGGTGGAAAGACGAGACGACAAGTTATTAATCTTAACAGAACTAGTATTTCTTTTATTGCAGTCTGTGACTGTTTGTTTCAATTGTTTTCTCAGGTTTTGAGAAATTTGGAACCGGGTCCTAATAGAACCGGGTCTCGATCTTAATCCCGCATTTCCTATTAACACCTTTACTTTTTGCTAACTTGATGTTAAAGAGAGCACCTTTGAATAAGCCAACATACCCGTAACATTGTTCATTAGACAAATATTGATAACGATACACGTTCTGTCACTCATTTCATCCGAACCTCTTTAAGCTTTAGCTTTATTTGAGCTAGAAAAACAACCACTGTGCTGTAAGAAAGCTAAGTCTTTATGCCTGAAGGAATTTAGCATGTTTCCCAAAAAATGGCAATGTAATGTAAAAGGCACAGTAAAGTGCACCGGCCAGATTTTCTTCTTTTCGTTTTGGTGGTCATTCATCGATTTTAAAATGTTACAGACAGCATCTTCAAAGGGTAACTCAATAGTAAACCACAGGCAAGAAAGCGGTTTCCTTCTGGTATCGTTCAGGCACCTTTGGCCACACCATTTGCCACATCAGTGATGTCACAGCAAGCATTTTGTCTTTGACAACTGATTGGATACGATTGAGTCCTAATTTTTACACCTTAAGCTTTTCTTCACTTAGTCTTGTTTTCATGAAAATCTCAAGGGAGAAGTATCACACACCAAAAGGAGGCTATTAAGTATTTTCCCTCCTCTCCACGTCTTTTAATGAATTCAGTTAAAAAGAAAGCCGTCCTTATTCCTCTCTCAAGGTCATTGCATTTGCAGAAAAGACAGATGAAACGCAGAGCCAGCGCTGGCCACAGTGATAGTGCCATCCCTCTGGATTTGCAAATATAGATGACGGCCAGTGTTTGCGTGGCAAAAGTAAGACGTGTGAGTTTAAGTGATGAATGGGTCTGCAGCTCCTGGAAGAGCAAAATAAAGCAGAACCACTTAACTCCTGTCAAAGCTGTACTACAGACCCTGCTGGTTGGGCAACTCACTTCTCCATGTGTGTACCCTCACAGGGATGAGGAGGGTCTTCCAGAGATCTTACTGCACATTATACACATTTAATTAAGATGTGTTAGTCCAGAGCATATTGCGTGCAGTTGGTTAACTAACCATAAAGGTCTTCATACATTTTCCATCTCCTTAATGATGTTTTCCTCTTCCTCCAGGGTGAGGGCTCCAACTTCCTTCAGCTGGGCTCCTCCATTGAGCAGCAGATAAACGGCATGTTCAAGGTGATGGAGGAGTACAACTGGGACAGCTTCGTGGTCATAACCAGCCTCTACCCAGGCTACGAAGCCTACGTGGATTACATTAAGTCCTTCACCGACACCAGCTACTTCATATGGGATCTGCAGGACGTGCTGACTTTCGACATGTCCGCCGACGGCATGAACGACATCCGGGCACGAAGGCTGCTGCAGCAGATCGACGCACAGGTGCTGTTGGTCTACTGCTCCCATGAAGAGGCTCAGTACCTGTTCACCATGGCAGCTGAGTCCAGACTGGTGGGGCCAGGCTACATCTGGATTATCCCTAGCCTTGCAGTGGGGAACCCAGATATCCTTCCACCTGAAAGCTTCCCTGTGGGGCTCATCAGCATCATCACAGACCGCTGGAGGATGAGCCTGAGAAAGAGGGTGAGGGATGGGGTCGCCATCGTGGTGAAAGGTGTGCAGAGCTTTAAGAAAGAGAGAGGCTTTGTTCCCGAGGGCCAGAGTGACTGTCACAACCCCGCCAAGCCAACTGCTACTAATGACACTCTGTTCAGGTGAGCTAAGATTTTGGGGGTCAGACAACAATTTAACATAAGCTTAAGAGAACCTGGCCTTTCTTTGTAACATTCTTTCTAATATCCACATTGTGAATGCTTGTCTTTATAAAGGATTGCCCATGTTTGGTGGCAGGGTCGTACATTCACCAGAAGACAAGAGTTACAGAGTTATGGAAACAACTTTGCAGTGGCTGCTGTTAATGGTGCTAATGGTGAACATTAGATATGAACCCCTGTAGCTTTTAGACTATCTTATGTGTACTTTATGGTGTCTCCTTTGTTGTGTTTAAACATAAACTTGACACTAAGGATAACATTTTCATTTCAAATTGAACCCGAGTACAATGAAAATGCCTTTGGTGTGATAAACTTACTGTAATACTGTAATACGAACTACAGTAAATCCAAGAAAAAGACCATCTTTACACTTTAATTGTTTCATACATTACTTCAGAACAGACATTCATTGCACAGCAGAGGTCAATCATAGATAGTTTGAGTCTCTTTAATTGTCTTTAGATTTGTAGTGTATTATTTGAATAACCTAGTTAAGGACAAGCATAAAAATGTTGTCCGATGGTTAGGGATCACACAGGTAATAATTATTCTCTTTAATTCCTGAAATATAAAGATGTTGAGATGAAGAGAACAGAAATGTCTCAGACCTACAGCTGTGGGACGTGGCAAAAAGAGGTCACAAGTTATTTATTCATGTCTTCCCATCTGTCTAGTGTTGTGGACACATTTTATGGCGACTGTCGCTTCCCCAAACTGTGTCCTGTGCCCCGCTGCCATCTATCTCCTCATGTCCTCAGGACTGAGTGCTCCCCTATATCTCTTGGAGGTTGCAAGGTTATTTTGTTGGGGGTGGGTGTGGATGAAGGCGTGGCTTTTCCTTATTTAAACCATGCTCAAAGAGCAATCTAATGCCTTCGGTGCCACAGAACACACAGCAATCCTATTTTGTTAGAAAAATGATGAATGATGAATGAAAATCAGCAAATCGAAGAGCAAGAAAAAAAAACTGCTCCAGCATCAGCTTTTGGCTTTATATGTGTGTTGCTGTAGATGGTGACTAAGGGGCTGCTAACGGGACACTAGCATCGTCGGACATTTTTCTTGCATTATAAAATATCACTCTCTCCCTCTGATGTCAGAAGTAATTTTTCTTTTGGAGTCTTCTGAGCCGTAGGGGAGACAACTTTTCCTTTTGTAAACCCACACCATCCATGAAAAAGTGAAAATGGTGAACATTATCTCAGGCTTTGATACTGTACACCCCCTCCTTTTAGACTTGCTAAACCCAGCAGGCACGATTTGAGTAGCAGCGGCTCTCGTCAGTAACGTGAAGGTCGGCAAGATAAAACAAAGCACTTTCCGTTAACTTTATAGTCAATCATTTCTTCTCTTTCCAGCCAGATCAAACATTAACATCCCTCGCGGTTCTCGGATTTGTCCTCACTTGATTGGGGATTTTTTTTTTTTTTTTTCTCAAACAAGCTTTTGATAATGATTCAGCTCACCTGTTAATGGGATTTTTGCAGATTACCAGATTAAAGAGGCTTTTCACACAGACAAGAGCTGAAGGCTATTCTCCTCCCAGCAGGCTTTCATCACCTCTGCTGGAGTGACGGGGGAGGTGAGAGAGCAACGCCACAGGCCTAAATATCACAAGATGTGAGTGATGACAACGGAATCAAAGGAGAGAGCCGTTTTCTTCACAGTGCAGAAGCTGTCAGGACACATTGTGTCTCTGTTGTGTCAATGCAGCTATTTTTATGTTCAATAACGAGACATTTGTGACATTATCCAATCAGTGTAAAATGGTTTCATGATCCCAAGAGCAACATGTATACTGAGATCGCTCTCCCAGACAAACCGCAATTTACACCCAAACTAACTTAAAATTCAGTATTGCTCTATAAGAAAGATAGATGGATTGGGGAAGAACACTTAGAAGCCAAAAAATCGACGAAAGAGAACCTGTAAAACGACAGCCAGAGACAGCAGCGGTAAAGTGGATCAAGTCGGCATGGCACCGGTAGACATAATTAAGGCAATTAACGATCTTAAAACTGATTTAAAAGGCGATAACAATACTATGCGACAATAAATTACTCATCTTGGACAAGAAATCAACGGTAAACTGGATATGCTTGGGACAGAAGTATGCAACCTATCGAACCGAGTGGAAGAAGCAGAGTCCAGGAGACAGTCGAGAGATGGGCGGCTGAAACGACCGCGGCCCTGAGGCCCTGCCTGAAACAGCAAAAAGCCCTGCAACATACATTAAACGATCTAGAGTCACGCTCCAGACGCAATAACATCCGCATCTTTGGAGTGGCAGAAGGAGAAGAGGGAAAAGACTCGGGACCAGAGTTTGTCGAGGCGCTCCAGCTGCCGACTCCGGACGGCATGGATTTGGAAATAGAACGCACACATAGATCCGGCACTCAGAGGCCCGCTCCAGATAACCCCCCGGGAGCATTCATAATCAACTTCCAGGAATTCGCAACCAAAGAATGGGTTTTAAAGGAGGCGTGGAAAAAACCCAGCAAGGAAAGAATCCAGCTGAATAACAAGTCTCTTTATTTTGATCAAGATTACACTGCCGAGGTGGTCAAGAAACGCAAGGAATACAACGGATCAAAAAGGCTCTGCAAGTGAAAGGAATTCGTTTCCAAACACCATATGTAAACATGTACATCCACTGAGAGACGGGAGTCCGACTTTACAACTGCGCAGAGGAGGCGTGGAATCGCAGTGGAGGAGGCGACGCCGGCCGAGGGGGAGACTGACTGGGGAACACGTCTGGGAGAGCTGCTGGGGTCGTGGAAGAAGGTAGCGGGACATCGCAAGGCAGAGGACGACGTCACTCGGAGAGAGCGCTATAAACTTCAGAGTTTCCAGAGTGAGCATACTGCCAAGAGTGGATCCCCAGAGCAAGGGAGGTAAAATGAAGAATTAGAAATCATCACAGGCTGGTAAGATCACTGCTACCACAAGACTGTAATGCAAGATCAGAACTGGACTAATATCAGGCTTTTTATAGGCTATATTGTTAATAAATGTCTGGGAGTGATGACTTAATTTTCAATAGCTTACGTTGGACTTAGGGATGATAGGGCTAGTTCTCTCAAATGGCCTAGCCACCCCATGCATAGGGCCCTATCTCAGTTATAGGCTCTACCCTCGACCCACCAACAGGGTCTCGGTGAGGAGTTCTCTCCTCCCAGTTTGGAGGTCTGTTTGTTACTATGTTCAGGTGACTTTGTTCTGCCTTTGTTCTTGTTTTACTGTGTTATTTGGGGGACAACACAAAGTCATTCACATTTTTCTGTGTTTGAATGATAATGTCACATAATTTGAAAATAGCTTCTCTTAATGTCAACGGCTTGAGTAACCCGGTCAAGAGGAGTAGAGTGCTAGCAAAAATGAGGAAAGATAAGTCCCAAGTAATATTTCTATATAAATGTATAAAGGCATTGTATACTGACCCATCAGCCAGAGTTAAAATCAATGGACACCTGACAGACGCTTTTAAACTGTACAGAGGGACACAACAAGGTTGCTCTGCTAGCCCCGCCCTCTTCGCGATTTTCATAGAGCCACTTGCTCAAATAATTAGAGAAGAGGACAAATTGACAGGAATCACGATAGCAAGAGATGGACACAAAATAGGTCTATTTGCTGACGATATAATTACCTTCCTTCAAGACCCAGATACAACGTTTACTAAATTAGTAAAGACAATGGAAGAATATGGAATGATGTCGGGCTACAAACTGAATATGTCAAAAACTCAGGTTTTAACTTTCAATTACAAACCAAATAAAGAAATCAGGGAGAGATATGATTTAAATTGGAATACTAAGTCAATAAAATACCTAGGAGTGATAACTCAGGAAGTCGACAGAATTTACGAGACAAATTACAAACTAATAAACGATAAGATTCAAAGAGATGCGGCAAAATGGTCAACACTAGTAATGGATTTCAGCTCAAGAATTGAGGTGGTCAAGATAAACCTCTTGCCTAGGTTGTTATATCTTTTTCTATCGCTCCCAGTTAAAGGGCCAGGTTCACAATTCACAGCATGGGACAAGTTAATTTCCAGGTTGATCTGGGCGGGAGCCAGGCCTAGGATTAGACTCAAGACCCTTCAGCTAGACAAAGAAAATGGAGGATTGGTTTTGCCAAACTTTAGAGAGTACTACTATGCTACACAATTAAGATACATGGTATATTGGTGCTCTTCGAGCTATCAAGCCAGATGGAAGGACATTGAGATGAGCCTCGGTCTGGCCCCTCCACAGTCAAGGTTAAGTGGAAAAGAACGTATGGATCTTCTTAAGGGTGAAAACTTGATTATGAGAGAAACATTTGAAATGTGGTACGATGTGGTAAAAAATACAAGTTAACAGGAGACTGTAAGCTGTTGATTTGGCCTTCTTATACCTCCAGGTTCAGACCAGGAATGTTAGACAAGACCTTTGAAAAGTGGAGAGACAAAGGAATGACAGCTCTATGTACACTTGTAGATAAGCACCATTTTAAATCATTTAGACAACTTCAAAATGAGTTTGGATTGGAAAATGGAGATTTATACAGGTATCTTCAATTAAGACACTTTTACAAGACAGACATTAAGAAGGATATCTCATTGGAAGGGAATGATGTGATTGAGGTGCTGACAGGTTCATATAAGCAAACTCCTTCAAGAATTGTCTCTAAACTGTACAAAGGTTTATTGAAGCAACAGGGAAGAAATACAGTGTATATAAAAATGAAATGGGAAAATAATGTAACATTGAGTTGTCTGGGAGTGATTGGCAGTCCATATTTAAGACCCAACATACATCATCAAGCTCTAAAAGATGGAGGGAGTTCGGTGGGAGAAATATAACACATTTTTTTATTACACCAAAAATTTAAAACAAACAATTAGGTCAACAACAATACTGTTGGAGACAATGTGGGCAACTGAATGCCAACCACTCTCACATATTTTGGTCATGTATAAAAATAGACATTTTAGGAGGGGGTTCTGAGAGCCATGGGTGACATTTTTGGATATAATATTCCTAATGAGCCCCGGTATATATATCTAGGACTGATACCAGACGATTTAATAGGTAAAGGAGACATATAGCTGTTTAAGATCCTTTCTCTTGCGGCTAATAAGGCCATTACAAGAAGTTGGCTGAGAAGTGACCCACCTGGACTGAGCCACTGGTTGGAAGTTGTAGAAAAAATTCGATAAATGGAACAAATGACCTATAGTCTACGAATTAAAACGGAGCTGTATGCTGTAAGATGAACAAAATGGCACATGTATGTGACAAAGTAGTGTGTACCCCCATTGCGTTTTTGTATTTTTGTACCTGTTTCTATTGATTGATTTGAAGGAAAAAATTAAGTAAAAAAAAAAAAAAAACTCAAGACACTCAGAACAGAACAAAAACCCACAAAAATGATGATAAATTCAGATGAAGTTCTGTAAGAAGTTGATGATGGAAAAGCTACTAAAGTCAAGAAGACCCCAGAGTAACTGTAGAATGTGCTTTTCTTGTGTCAAAGTAGTTTGTGAAGAGAATGTCCCTCTCACCAGACTACTTTTCCTTTCTGTCCGTTAGTGAGTTAACGAGAAACACGGTCAGAGTGGGACTGTGCAGCCAGCTAGTCAATTCATGACCTGCTTTAATCTTCTTTTCAACTTCATTTGTTGTCTCCATGCTGTATCCATGGCTCCCACCTGTAGCAAAGTTCCTGCAAGATTTGTGTTGTCTCGCAGGATCCCAATGCAGTCTATCTCGCAATGTTAATTAAAGCGAAACATAATTTGTGTATCCGCTCCGTTATTTGGATCCACTCCAAAATGTGATGGCTTCTTCCTTGGCCCATGCTACACCCTTCCAACAAGTTTCATGAAAATCAGGCCATTAGTTTTCTGTAATCCTTCTGACAAACCAACAGACAGACAGCATGCTAACATTTTCTAAGTTGTACTGAACAAAAAAAGAGCAGCTGAGGCTATTAGTTCTGCAGGTATTTGGTCATAAACCTGATGATTTGCGTTAGATAGAGATAGAGAGTACTTTATTTTATTTCCAGTGGGACATTTTTCTCTTACAGAAGTTAATTGAGACAAAAGGAAAAACAGAGTAATATACAATACACAAAAACAATAATTTAAATAAAAAGTGGGGGACTTTTTAATACTGTACGTATTTAAATGGGAGGTAGACATACTGCAAGTAGGGCAAAGTTGCATGCAAATCGTACTGTAAGGTTATAGTGCAGTTATGGATTAGATCATTTAATTTTAAAAAGGATGAAAGATGTATAAGTCCAGGGTGAGAGTGTCTGTATCAGTCTTTATTCTATTAGGGGGAAGCGTGAGGCTTCACCTCTCGACCCCCCTGTCCTGACACAGAGGGGACTGGTTGTACAGGGAGATAGCAGCTGGAAGGAAGGACCTCCTGTAGTGGTGCTTGTCACAGCAGAGCTGGATCGGTCTGTTACTCAAAGTGCTCAGCCTTTCTGATCAGTTTATCGAGTCCGTTTTGTGCCGGCTCTGATGCCACTGCCCCAGCACATTGCAGCAAAGTTGTGCTTGCAACAACAGTCGGCTAAGAGCTCTGCGACATTGTGTTGCACACATTAAAGGACTTGAGTTTCCTCAGGAAGTAGAGTCTTCTCTGTCCTTTCCTGTATACAGATTAAATGTTTTTGCAATGCATCCTGAGGGAACATGAATGTGTGTAACCAAGCCAACAGTTGTCAGGATATTTTAATCAAGAACTAAAAAGTTCATCTTGTGGTGTCGATAGAGGCAAAGTCACCGGTTCACTAAAGTCAGAAGGATTCATCTAATAGGGAACATGAATGTCTGTACAAGATTTCATAGCAAATGTAATAGTTGTAATAGTCAAGAAATCAGTCTGGAACAAAGCGATGGATCGACAGGCCGACATTGCCATTTCCTAGAGCCGTGACATGCTTTGCTTTGCGCCAGTGGTGTAGTGTACGTGATACACCCACTAAGAAAGCTCCAGGATTTCCATATACCCACTTAAAAATGCCCAATGACACGCAACAACATACTTTGCATTATAGTTTTGATATGTTTTGAATTGTCATCTGTGTTTTTCTTCTTCGCATAGGTTAAATAAAGGTATTTCCACCATAAATTGGTGCATAAAAGTGTATCCGAATACAGGAAATGAAGTCGATGCTCAAAACCTCTATATATGTTTGTAATACTGCTTCACTTGAAAAGCTCCAGCTTCTCAATTGTGAAGATTTGCTAATTTTCTTTGTCTTTGTGATAAGTAAGCTCAAAACATTTTTGCGTTTTCATTGCTGGTCATACAAAACAAGCAATCTGAAGATTTCACCTTTGGCTTTAGGACATCGTGATGGGCATATTATTGTGTTTGCTCTGAACTTACATAAAAGTGAAACTAAATGTTAAGTTGAACTCACTGATCATCTTTCTCTTTGGGTTTTGTTTCTCTGCAGGCACATGTTGAATGTAACCTGGGAACACAACGACTTCTCCTTCAACAGTAACGGTTACCTGGTGAATCCAGCCATGATAATTATCACTTTGGACAGAGAGCGACTGTGGGACAAGGTGAGCTTCTCACAATATGGTGACACATATTTCACTTCACAGATTGGATTTTTGTGTACACACTAAATGCAGACCTGCCAACCTTGAGGAAGTTTTATGAGTACAACCCCACCACCCCCAGGTGCGCACGCGCTCAGCGGCAGCCCACCGCCAATGTACGCTCCACCGTTGCCCACACACCAGTGAGAAACCTATGAGATACCTAACACCATAATACATAATAGACCCATGGCGTCTGCAATCTAAAAAAATGTAGGTGGAGAGGGGGGGACATTATAGGCTACTATGAGTAGGTCATATTCCTGCATATGTTACACACATACACACACATACACACGCACACACACACACACACACACACACACACACACACACACACACACACACACACACACACTTCAAAGGAAAACTAGATATATGTAATTCAATTAAAATACATTGTTTGGCTCATCACTACCTCCTAGATTACAATACATTGTTATTACTGTGTAGAGGAATGGAGTGGATGAATGGCTGTAGGTGTACTGAAACTAAACAAATGTTTTCTTATATCCTGTCCAATTTTTTATGCCCATATATTTGTTAGTCTAGCCAATAGGAGGCAGAGAGAGCTAATAAATAGGCCTAAGTACTTCTGTGTTAAAGATGAGAGTCAGACCAGGTTAACACATAGCCTTCTTCTGATTACTGAAGTAGTCTAAGTAATGATTTAATCATAAAGCAACTTTTAATAGGCCTAAAGTAACTACTAAAAAAGCAAAATACTGAAGCCTGGCAGAGACACAACTATAGGCTAAAAAATAACATGGGTCAGATATTTTCAGATAGGGTTTTAAAAGGTTGACATGGGTGACATTTCAGTTGCCATCACATTGGCCTAGCAAATAGCCCTACTGTATGCTATGCGTCATTAACTGAGTTCGTAACAGCTGGACTCCCTGTTATGATGTCAAGGTCATTACTTATGTTCATAAATTCAAGTAGGCTAAGAAATAGCCTAACTGTTACCTTTATCTTACATTAATCAGCACCTGGCCTGTCTAAAACCTTCTAGTTTTCTAGCCATTCCATCACTTTTCTAACTGCCCCCAACTAATGGGGAGGATGGCGGGTGTGATAGGCTAGCCTATTGACACTATGAACATTTTTTTCTTCTCATCCTTTTATTTTTAATATCATTATGTTTCGGTGGGTGGGCGGGGAGTATTTGCAAGAGTGAATGGCCAACGGTAAACTAAAATGTTCAGAATACAACGTTAAATTCAGATGTTCAGAATAGCCTACGATATGGTGAATTATTTTCTAAATTAAGTCACGGTTAAGTTAGTGAGCATGGGAGGCATGAGGCGGGAGGTCTCCAGGCTGTCATACCCGACTCAGTATTTGCGTGTGGGACTGTGTTCGTTACCTGTTGCCCCTTCGTGTCTGTCTTGCACACGGTGCAGAGCGCGTGATGAGGTAGCCTGGACATGTGGATTCAAGGCCTTCTCTCCCGATAGCTGTCAAGAAATCGCTGTGGTTTCCGAACCTTTTTTTAAGGCGGTTCAGTCATGACATGCAAGCCTACAGTTAACCGGCCAGTCTGGCTCGCTTGAGACACTGAATTGAATTAAATGTGCAAAGCATTTGGCTAGGAGGGGCAGGTGGGGGGAGGGTTAAAATGCAGCGCTCTGATTGGCCGAAAGCTTTTCACTCCACTTACACGCTGTGGCTCAGCGGCAGAATCAACGTCATAGATGTAGATTGCATAGAAACTGAAACCGGCAAAATGAAAGATGCAACAAAATGCGTACCTAGAGAGCAGCGAATCGTACAAGCGTACTTAAGGGTCAAAATGCGTGCCGAGTACGAAAAATGTGCACATGTTGGCAGGTCTGTAAATGTGTTGAGTAAAACAGAACTGTTCTGCAGTCCCACTGTCTTTCCCCTGACGTATTTCTCTGCATGCTACAGGCAGAGTGATTTAATACATCACTGGTCTCTTTGTAAAGACCGGTTAGAAGAGTCAGAGCTCCACTAACACCAATGAACTACTTAATGAAGGATCGTTTTCTAATCTCACACACACAGTACTACATTATACACACACACGCACCTCTGTCACTTACTCCTACCCTCCATCTCTTCAAAAAGATATTAGAAGAAAGCCCACACATTATCTAATGACTTTGCTGCAGCGTGCCGCCTCAATGACTTTTTTTGGCGATTGAAACATTAATTTAACCACAGGGGGCGGATGTGATGTGGACCTCAGACTGGAGGGAGTTGACTTCCTCCACTGGTTGAATAGAATGGTTTTTAGTTAACCATCACGCTCATAGTAAACACCCACAGGCGATTCAAAGCTAATTATGTTATATTTATGTTTTCGGGGTGCTACTTCCTATTAATTTCCGGTATGTTATCGAGGCTCTTAGCTTCAGTGAGGGGAAGATATTTGATTATGGAAGCAGACAGAAGCCGTTTTGTGTATGAATTAATACAGCAGCTGGTCGCATGACATAAATATTGGTTTAATAGTTACTGGGCATTATTGTTATGTGGGTCTGTCAAATTATTGTAAATTAATAATTTATGTTGAATCACACAGATTTGATCAGATTTGAAAAACTACTGTATACAACAGAGTGTGATGTGATTTACATTTACAGTTTTTTTATTAAACAAAAGAAGAACTATTTGGAAGGATCCATGACAGCTAGGGCTGGGTACAGCCGGCAATTTCCAGAATCGATTTGATTCCGATTCACAAGATCCTGATTTGATTACATTTTCAATTTGATATCAATTAGGGTTAGGGAAATTTCAATTCAGTACCAATTTTGTTTGGATATAAAAGAGATTATCAGAGAATGTATGCTGTAAATTGTACAAGCAAGAAGAAACCCTCAAATATTTTTTTATAATGCAACAGGTTAATGTTCACATTAAGAATTGACCACCAATTAAAAGATATCAGAAACACGTTTTATTACTGACAGAGAGACTTGTTGCCATGACTTGGACCTTGAACCCAGAGTTGAAGGTAAATGTGTCCTCTCATTCACCCCCTGACTCCAGAGCTGTGTCTCAAATCGCACACTTCTGAACGTAGACTTGCTATTTTGAGTAAATAGTGCGCTCACACTGACGAAGCATGGCCAAATGCAGTGCACTACAAGTACACGTATGCTGCACTCAAAGCGGTCAAAAAGTTGAGTGTGGACGCTTGACCGTACTCGCCCTCAACGGTCACCATCCTCGCTCCGGAGCGGAAGTTACGGGACCACCAACATATTTTCAAACTTGTGAATATGGCGGGCAAGGAAGCTGCAGCGGTTGCGATTAAAACGCCGAAAACTGAACTCCTCAAATTTTATATATGTGTTTTCTTTTCGATAAGTAGCACTACATTGCAGTCAGATAGTGAAAAAACAAGCCAGTGTATATTTTGTCGAGCGACAATAGGTGGCGGTGATGCTCTGCCCGGCTGCAATTTGCCATTAAAAAAAGAAGAAGAAGAGTCACTTCCGGTCAGTGCACAATGGCTGTGAGCGATATGAAACAACACTACCCTGTCGAAATGGACGCACTACACAAGAGAATACATAGTGTACACAGTGTACTACATGTAAGTGTACTCACGGAAGTTTCCGTATTGAGACACAAAGCAACACTCGTTTCCACCATGCTGACCTTTACATAAACCTTTTGTGGGAGGAAAACCTATTTTACTCCTTTTGAGAATAATTCCATGCGAGGCGCTCCCTTTTCTGTGCTTAAAGGGCTACTTCACAGATTTAGCATTAAGCTTTGTATCAGTAGAAACACGGTAGTATTTTTGAATGACTGTGCTTCCCTCCCTCATGTCCCCCTGAGAGGGGAGATCTCTGTATTGTGGGTCTGCAAAAAAATCTTCCGATGACGTAAAATGACGATTTTTGCGTCATCGGAAGATTTTTGCCCAGAGGCAAAGGACTACAGCCAGTACTAAGAGCTACTTCCGCATAGCCCATAGGGGGTTGGACTCCGGCATTCTCCGAAATTTCACGAACCAAAACGACTGTCAGCCATCTTGAATCCTCGCGTAGCTTAGTGGCTTCTCAGCATCAAAACTTTAGATAGATAGATAGATAGATAGATAGATAGATAGATAGATAGATAGATAGATAGATAGATAGATAGATAGATAGATGTATTCAACCTGAAGGAAATTTTAGAACAACAATTATATGCATTCAAACTACTACCGGGATACATTGGTACAGATCGGAGAATATGCAGGACACTATTACAGATGGAATACTCAACACAGCTTCGCCCGCCTGCTATGGAGACCAGCGGTGCTGATCGACACCTCTGGCCGGTGAAGGGACATCATCAGCGGGGGACGTTGAACGCTAGTCGGCCACCTGTTCCATCAATCCTGCTTGCAAGTGTCCGCTCATTAGACAACAAACTGGACTACATCCAACTTCAATGAAACTCCCAACGCGAGTTCAGAGACTGTTGTGTTTTTGTTGTTGTGGAAACAATTGCCCTTCGGACTATCCAGCTACGGACTATCCAGCTACGGACTATCCAGCTACCGGTCTAGCTACTCTACTAGCTCTGTCACCGGGTAAGACTAGCTAGTGGAGGTGAGCTGTGTTAACACGGACTGCCTGGTGCAGAAATGGGGGTGCTTATATCCAACTAACTGCTAACTGCTGGTGGAGTTTGGTCGGCATTTAACAGTTACATTCTACATTACACGGAAATTTGTATACTCGGTGATACAGTCTACCAAGCGCTAATGCTAGTAGCTAGCTATGTGTTAGCTGAACTGTACGGAGCATATCATGTGTGTCCATTGGAGGGACAGTCGCAGCTAACGAAACCCCAACTGCTCACAAAAAGTCATTAAATTGAAATCGAACACCATTGTTAGCTTTATAAGACCTTGGGGTATATGTCATGTAAGTGGCGTGACGAAATTCAAACTGTAAATATATACGAAAGTTATGCCGAAAATGAAGCTAGCTAACTGGCTGCTATCTGTACACATAGGACTGGAGGGACAGTTGCAGCTAACGAAACCCCTAATGTTCACAAAAAGTCATTAAATTGAAATCGAACACCATTGTTAGCTTTATAAGACATTGGGGTATATGTTATGTAAGTGGCGTGACTAAATTCAAACTGTAAATATACGATTTACGAGTTATGCCGAAAGTGTAGCCTAGCTTGCAGCTCCGGAGCTCCGCAGAGCCCCGACCCCCGGTCACCGAGAAACGGTGACTTTCACTGGGTATGGAGGTTGCCGCTTTCTCGTCAGACTGTGTGGAGCTCCTAAAGTCCGACACGTCTTACCAAATTTGCAATTAGCCATACATTTTCGTAAAACGGCCCATATTTGAGCTTTATATAGTTGATTTCTCGCTTAAAAAAGTCTCAGAAGTGAATTTAATAACGAAATAGCCCGACAAACAATGTATAACTTTGCAGTGTCTGAAATATGAGACCTGCTGTCTCGTCTCCAATGTGTTTTACAGCCTACCAAGCGCTAATGCTAGTATGTGTTAGCTGAACTTTACGGAGCATATAATGTGTTTCGTATGTCGTTTTTATATATTTGAATTGTGTAGCCACTAGAGCCACGGTGAAACGTTGTTTCGTGTAGCTATATGGTTGAAATGACAATAAAACACAGTTGAATTGAGTTGACCGTCTCACTATCTGTCTGTCTGTCTGTCTGTAAACGGTAGGCGTGGCTTGGGAGTGGACTGCAGAATGCACTTGCACAAGAGCAAGTGCATTCTGGGATTTGGTGTCTTTCATCCACATGAGCCAAAAACACATTTTCTGGCTTTTCTCGGCCTAGAAGGCACCAATTTAAAAAAAAAATTCACATTTATACTACATAAGTGACCCAATTTAAAGATATATTCAGCTTTCCAGCGGTGAAATATCCCTTTAACTTACTTTTGCCTCTGGCCTCTTTTCTCTGAGAGCTGAAAATCAATTCCATCTTTTGATTGCCTTTTTGCCAGCCTTGTAATTGTACACATTTGCAGGGCAAGCCTCTCTGTTAGGTTCATACACCACGTGTATAACCCGGCTCAGCCTGACACTGTACAGACCTATCCTCGCATTACACTCCTCACCTTTTGTATTTATTCAACTTAAATTACTCCAATGCTCTTATCTAGTGGGTTGCTATAATCTGCTACTTCCCAAGAGTCATTATTCTGCTGGTTCTTCGATTTACTCCCAAACCTAAAAGTCAAGGTAACTTGGGAAGCTGGAGGGAGAGCATGACAAAAGAGAGTAACGGCAGAGAGAAGAAGCCCTAGAGGACAACAGGAAGTGTTCCCGTCATTGCTGTTATCTGGCAGGGTGATATATGGGACTGAAAAGCTGCCGCTTTCTGGCTCTAAATCTGTGACACGCACAAACCCTGAAATTACAGTCTCGCCGGCTGGTTTCTAAACCAAAAATATATATATAATTGAAGTATTTTCCCAATGGATCTTTTGTAATATTCTAACTATGCTATACTGGAGTGACAGCCCTTGTAGATTTCATTTTGTAATTTAAATAAGCTCGACAATAACTTATTCTCGTCATTACATCACTTTTTAAAACGCTGAAATGAATTTCTTCACAGTCTGAGCAGCCACAGGTACGTGATGTTTTTCATCTCAGTATACAGTATATTCCCAAAATTTGAAATTCTGATTGACTTGACTAAAAGCCCATGAGTGGAGCGATAGATAAACAGCAGGGCTGATCAATATGGATGGCAGGAGAGAGGAATAACTGAAAAGTCCAAAGAGAATTGGGATATTTGCACTCCAAGCCCACTTTCAGTTTTTTCATTTTGTTGTGACGTGCTGTACTGACTGATCAGACAGGATTGTCCCCCTTCCTGCATAAACAAGCAGAGATTAAAAACATTTTGTCCTGACTGACACTTTTCTTTTTAGCCTTCCATGAAGTGAATGACATTTCCAGCAGCAGTCGAGTGTTTGTGAAATAAACAGACTAATGTTTCACTGCAAATCAGCTCACTTTTGCACCAACTACTTCAATATCAGAAGTATATTCTAACTGATCCATTTAAAGACAATAAGATAAAGAGGAGAAAACTGCTCTTCTCATCTCTTATTCTTTCCCTGTAACTGCGACACATCCATTCCCACATGGTAAACTGTGCAGATTAAGTTTCCTGCCAAGACTATAGATTATGTTTTGGGAGTGGCTGAGCTGATAGCTGATACAGGTTATTGATTTATGAAAAAAGGAAACAAAGAGATTCTACAGATGATATTTAAACAGATTTACTGTATCCCGAGTAACAGGAAAGATGCTACAGTAGGACTTTTAAACTACAGATTACAAAGTCACTTTTGTATACAATACTGTTTTCTGATCTACTTGGGTTCAGGTTTTTGCCTGACTATTAAATGAGTAGACAAATAAGGTAAGTATGTAGAGTATGTGAACACCCCTGCCCACATTTTCATGTATTTTTGGTCTGGAGCATATTTATTTTATTTTTTTTGTAATTGTATTTTTTATTGAGCACTGATAGTACAGCATATGTACATAGATACAAGATTCACGAAAGAACCACGAACCAATGCTCACATTGTTATTTTGTATGAATTATTGCCCTCCCCCAGAACACATAGGACACCTATCCAGAAAGTAGAAAGGATAATAATAGTAACAACAATAATAACAACAACAACAACAACAACAACAACAACAACAACAACAATTGTGATAATACTAAAAAAGGTAATAATTAAAAAAAAATAATAATATAAAAATGATATATATATATATAAAAACACACATACAAACATAGGCTCAACATTGTTGAAGTTGTGTACTACACACTATAGTTCTCATGGATGAATAAAGACAACTGTAAATGCTAGAAGGCTGCTAAGTGGGCAGAGTCTTAAGTTTACCCAAGTATTTCAGCACTGGATCCCAGACAGAAAAGAATTTGTCCCTGGACCCCCTGAGAGTGTATTTTATTTTCTCTAACTGTATGAACTGCATTAGGTCATTAAACCACAGACACACTAGGTGGATTTTTAGATTTCCAATGTAATTAAATTATTCTGCGTGCAAGCAGTGTTGTAAAAGCAATGATGTTTTTATATCTTTTCCTTATTGTAGAATATCTTCTGTCTGTAGTACCAAATATGGCCATTACTGCGTTGGGCTGTAGGTCAATATTATGAGCGTCTGACACTGTTGTGAAGATTGCAGACTAATAGTATGCTAGGGGCTGAGCACGACCAAAACATATAGGTTAGGTCGGTAGGAGTGTTTTGACACCTGTCGCAGCTTGCATCTGTGTTAGGGTATATTCTAGCAAGTCTGGCTTTGGAGTAGTGGATGCGATGTAAGATCTTAAATTGTATTATACTTAATTTGGCACATGAAGTGCTGTCATTTACTCTTAGTAGAGCGCTGTCCCAAATGTCTTCTTCCAAGTCCTCTCCCATCTCGTCCACCCAGTCTGCCTTGATCTTTGCAAGAGTTGTATTTTTAAAAGAAGCTATGCAGTTGTTGATTCTTGAAATAAGTCCTTTAAGGCTGAAAGTAGTTTCTAACAGAGCGTCTAAACCAGAAAGCGATGGTATATATGGAAAGTTGGGATCATGATGCTGAAGGAAGTGGCGGACTTGGAAATATCGGAACAAGCTAGACCGAGGAAGGCCAAATTTATGTGACAAGACATCAAAGCTAGCGAAAATACTGTTTATATACATATCTTTAAATTTATAAATGCCTTGTCTTTGCCAGAGAGTAAATTCAGAGTCTAATCTAGCTGGGAGGAAAAGATTATTATTGTGTATGGGACTTAGATGGAGAAGATTATTAAAGCCAAAGCTACGTCTAAGTTGGAACCATATTTTGAGGGTATTTATGACTACTGGATTGTCGGTGAATTGAGAGATAGAGATGGGAAAGCTGGAGGTGACCAGGGCTTTAAGAGAAGTTGAAGTGCAAGATGCAGCTTCAAAATGGCACTAGTCTGTATCAGGAGTGTGGAGCCAGTGCAAGACTTTTTGAACATTTGAGGCCCAATAATAATGACAAAGATTTGGAAGCGCTAAGCCACCCTGCAGTTTAGGCCTCTGTAACAGTTCTAGTCGTATTCTAGGTTTCTTCCCATCCCATATAAATGAAATGAAGACCTTATCAATAGATTTGAAGAAAGATTTAGGGAGATAAAGTGGAATACACTGAAACAGATTTTCAGAAATTTGGGGAGCACATTCATTTTTATACAATTCACTTTTCTTGCTAAAGATAGGTGAAGTGTCTTAACAGGGTAACATTCACTTTTACTCAAATTCAGTTTGTACCCAGAAAAAGCACCAAATCTCCTCAAAGCATGGATCACATGGGGGGCGCTTGAAACAGGGTCCGATACATACATTAATAAATTATCTGCGTACAGAGATACTCTATGCTCTCCCCCCAGCCCCCCCTATGGATTCCACTTAACGAGGGTAATGATTTGAGTGTAATAGACAAGGGCTC
Source organism: Zingel zingel (assembly GCA_023566125.1). NCBI lineage: Eukaryota > Metazoa > Chordata > Actinopteri > Perciformes > Percidae > Zingel > Zingel zingel. Next base: position 24,874,940 of record CM042325.1, read on the forward strand.
TATGGCCAGGGCAAATAGCAGTGGACTGATAGGGCAGCCCTGACGGGTGCCTCTTGACAGCTGAAAATACTGAGAGCGCCTACCATTTGTAATTACAGAGGCTTTGGGTGAGGTATATAAGATTTTAATCCATGAGATGAAATTAGGACCATAACCAAATTTCTTTAAACATGCAAATAAATATCCCCATTCTACCCTATCAAAGGCTTTCTCTGCGTCAAGCGCGATAACCACCTCGGGGACCGCACTGGGAGCAGGAGAGTGAATAATATTTAATAGCCGGCGGATATTTGTAAATGAATGACGCTCCAAAATAAAAACCAGTCTGGTCAGCAGAGATCACGTCATGCATTGTGGTTTCTAAGCGTAAGGCAAGGGCCTTGGCCAAGATCTTCATGTCACAGTTTAGGAGGGAGATGGGTCGATATGAGCCGCATTCTGTGTTATCTTTACCTGGCTTAAGCAATAGGGTAATTGATGCTTCAGTCAGTGTCTGTGGAAGGGATCCACGTGATAAAGAGTCATTAAACATATTGAGTAGAATTGTAGATAATTTACTAGAGAACTTTTTATAGAACTCTATAGAGTACCCATCAGGGCCAGGCGCCTTGCCATTCTGCATTGCCTTAATCACATTAATGATTTCTATACATTTTAGTGGGAGCTCAGTCTCAGCCCTATGTCTTTTCTTTTATAGGAGCTTGGAGATTATTGAAAAAGTGCTCCATGTCAGAGCTGTCATTTGTTATCTCCGACGTATACAGATTTGAGAAAATGAGGTGAATGTTTCGTTAATTTCCTCTGGGTCAATAGTTAGTTCACCGTCATCTTTACGAATTTGTGGAATCTGTTGAGACACGACGCGGCACTTAAGTTGGTGTGCTAATAGCCGTCCAGGTTTGTCGCCGTGCTCATAGACATACCCCCGTGATTTTAATAGGAGACGTTCCATCTTTTCAGTTGATGACAAATTATATTGTGTTTGGAGGTCCAGCTTCTTTTCATATAATTCAGGGGAGGCAGAGATGGAGTACTGAGAATCCCCCATAGCTATTGCTTTGATGAGCTCTTGTTTTATTCTTTTCATCTTATTTGTTTTAGCAGAATACGATATAATCTCACCCCTAAGTACTGCTTTTAGTGTTTCAAACAAAAGAGAGGGGGAGGTGTCATCTTTTTTTGTTGGAATCTATAAAGTCATCCATTTTTTGGGATATCATTTCACAAAAAGTCTCATCAGCCAAAAGATTTCTGTCTAATTTCCAAGAGGGGTGTTCTAATTTGTAAGAAGGAAATGCAAGGTCTAAAATTACAGGGGCGTGATCTGATTCAGCTATAGTTGAGTATTCAGTGTTTGTGACAAAGGGGAGACGAGTACGGTCAATAAAAAAATTATCTATCCTGCTATACGAGTGATGTACAGAGGGAAAAAAAAGAAAAAGACTTGCTTTGTGGAAATAAAAAACGCCAGGGGTCAACACTTCCTATCGGGTCCATAAAGGCTGATAATAGCTTGGCCTTTTTAGACAGGTTTGTAGATTTAGAATTGGAACGGTCTAATACTGGATTTATTACACAGTTTAAATCGCCACCAAATATCAATTGATGTGAATTCAAATCTGGAATGAATGAAATGATTTCCCCCATAAATTCATCATCATCATCCCAATTTGGGGCATAGATATTACTCAATACCACAGGCTTATGGTAGAGAAGCCCAGAAACCATTACAAATCGTCCTTGTGGGTCTGAGGTGACAGTGGTCACACTAAAATGGATTCTTTTATGAATCAATATGGCTGTTCCACAAGTTTTAGAGTTGAGATTGGAAAGGAATACATTCCCCACCCAACCTTTTTTTAGTCTGACTTGATTTTAACCAGTAGATGACATTCCTGTAGAAATGCAACATCACATTTTAAGTATTTTAGGTGATTAAATATTCTGGCTCTTTTAACAGACCCATTTAAACCTTTTACATTCCAGCTAATGAATCGTATAGCAGCCCTCTTTGCGTCAGTACCATCTATCATGTTTAACTATAAAAAAAAACGAATAGAATGAAAAGAATAGTATTGAGAGATAAGTTAGAGCAATGATTGTGATAAAGTACACAGTTGTGTTCGTTTAAGTGAACAAAAATGAACATTTGTTGCAAAAATGTTAGTTACTACTACTACTGCTACTTATCCATAGTCAGTGTATTAGCTACAGTAGATGGAGGTCGGAACGCCCCTAGTTTGGAGAAGCAGGCAGTAGTACCGACACGGAAGCTAAACAATGTACTGCTGTCGACGGAGACAGCAGCTAAATATATTTCTGCACCTAAAATAAGGCCCACCTAAAGAAATCTATATCAGTTTAAGTGTACGCTGTATGTAGAATATTTTCACCGCTTTAACTTGCCGTCAGACAGCCATTTCCGACTGGGAACTGAAGCCGTTATCTATGCTCTCTTCAAAGCCACCAGATTCTTTGGCAAAAACAGTAATTTTACCTCGCAGAACACTGAAATTGCTGGTCTACTGCTGCCTTGATCGATTGGTTTGTTTAAAAGGGTTAGTTTGGTTTCATCAAAGTCACACAATAACACAACTAACCGCTCGAGGCAGCGGTAGACCAGCAACTCCACCAGAGTCTGGTGGCTTTGAAAAGAGAATAGATAACAGCTTCAGTTCCCTGTCGGAAATGGCTGTTTGACAGCAAAATAAATTGTGGAAGTATTCTAAATATAGCTTACACATAAAGTGATATTGATTTTTGGCTAACTGCTGTCCCCGTCCACAGCAGGACATTGCTTAACTTCTGTACTTCTGTCTGCTTCTCCAAACTGGGACCGTTCAAACCTCCATCTACTGTAGCTAATACACTGACTATGGATAAGAACCTCATACATCCTCACTTCAAAAGACCCAAACTATCCCTTTCATTTAAATCTTAATGTATACAATGATATTTAATTATTATTTTATTCTTTGAAAAAAAAAAACAGTTTGTGGAAGACTCTTTCCTGTTTCAACATGACAATGTCCTGATGCACAAAGCCAGGAACATAAAAACATTTTCCCAATTTGATGTGGAAGACCTTAGTCTAGGAATGCAACAACGAATCGATAAAATCAATAAAATTTGATTATATTATTAATATTAATATTCATTATTGATTTGTTGTGTCACGTGACTATTACACCACTCAATAAGTCACGGAGATGTTAGTGAGTATAAAAAAAAAAAAAAAAACTAAGAGCAGAGTGGAGGTAGAGGAAAGACCATCGGAGAGACCCGTACAGCAGGGTAAAGTCACTACAGAATCCTACTTTTGTTCCGTTTTGACGTGAGGAACGTAACGTCCCTCCAGGAGCTCTTCTGGTGCTGGTGTGGTGTTTACTCGTTATCCAGCTTGACAAGCATGCATGACTATCTAGCGTTAGCTCGTTAATAACAGTAGTAAAGCAGGGGTGGTATAGTTTGCAAGACTAAAGACATGTTTTTATTCACTCGCCTTTTTTGGCCCATTCATTTTTCAATCTGTTATATATATATTCTGTGCTTTGTCCCATATCAGTTATTGTTATTGTTATTTGTGTGTGTTGTACTTTTTCATTTCATTTTAAAGTTCTTTTATAGCACTTGGTCATCTTAAGCTGTGCTTAAATGTGGTGTATAAATGAACTTAACTTGCACTTACTACAATGATGGTAATAATTTAATGAATAAGCTTCAAGTGAACTTGTGTGTGTGTGTGTGTGTGTGTGTGTGTGTGTGTGTGTGTGTGTGTGTGTGTGTGTGTGTGTGTGTGTGTGTGTGTGTGTGCATCTGTGAGTGTGAGAGTTTGAGTGTGTGTGTGTCTGAGTGTGTGCATCTGTGAGTGTAGTGTAGAGAACAAGTTCTGACGTTCAAACAAATCCTGTTATCTTTTCTGATTTTTATTTTTCTTTATTTTTGATAAATTATTTATTGTTCTGACAGCTCAGGTCCCTTTAAACAAAAATATACATCTTTTTGTGCACTTTATTTTAAAAAAAGCCTATATATTTAGCAGATGTAAAGCATACATGTGTATGTTTTTTGCGTTAGTCCATTTTTTATTTTTTATTATTATTACTTTAACAGCTCACAGATGTTCAAGGAGCAACCTGTTTGTGCACTTTCTGAAGATCAGTTCTGTTTTTGAATAAAGGGTTGGAAATGAATGCTTTTTAGTTTTTTGTTTTTTTATTCGATTCATCAAAAAAAGAATCGATAGATTAATCTATTATTAAAATAATCGTTAGTTGCAGCCCTACCTTAGTCTATATATATCCTTAACGTTCCATTTCCGGGATTGCTCCATTGCCGCCGGAAAATCTGCCGGATTTCACTCATTTTGGCCGGATATCCGTTGCCTTGGGCTTCCTTTGTGTTGGCATTCTAAAGGCCGGTGGGTTTCTGAGGACTATGGTTAACTGCTCCTCAGATCTCTGCAGGGTAAATCCAGACAGCTAGCTAGACTATCTGTCCAATTGGAGTATTCTGTTGCACGACTAAAACAACCTTTAAACGTACACATGTTCCACCAAAACAAGTTCCTTCCGAGCCGCGGCACCACAGCTTTTCTCCGGTGTTTAGCACCGCCCAAGACAATTGTGATTGGTTTAAAGAAATGCCAATAAACCAGAGCACATTTTCCTCCCATCCCTGAATGCTATGTGGAGTAGCCAGACTCTTCTCCAGCACGCTTTGGAGGAGAGTCTGGCAAAGCGCGACTAGGAAGACCTTGACTCTGACCTGAACCCCATCCTCGCTCATGCTCTCTTGGCTGAATGGGAGCAAATCTCTGCAGACAGGGTCCAAAATCTTGTAAAAAGCCTTCCGTGAAGAGTGGAGGCTGTTATAACAGCAACATTAACATGCAACATGTAAGTAACATGTTCAACAAGCACTCCTTGAGACTCAAAACATGACTCATTAATCTTATGCTAGTCTTAAATGATGTGCAATACGGCATGAAAAGTAAAGCTGAAAACTAAAGTACAAGTATAAAAAACAATCACACGCAAACCAAAACACCAAAGCTTTTAATCAAACTATTTAGCACAGAAAGAAAAAAAAACTATGGAGTTGGAGTTGAAAACTAATGCTGGTGTGCCTCTGGGACTGGAAACTAACAAATATGTACAAACACACACCACCTCCACATATACCTTTTGTTTTGTTTTGTTTTATTGCCACAGTAAAATGAATAATTAATTAAAATGTGTTATTTTTGTATTAGTTCATAGTTGTGAATTTAATTATTTTTTGTTAATTACTGCCTTGTAAATGAAAATCCCTGAATCTTTTTTATAGATAATTAATCTTGGTAAAATCATTTCAGCCTTCACTAAATTTAAATGTTTTGAATAAAATGCATTAAAGTGATATTAAATCATACAGCATCAGAACCCCCGAGTGTTTTGCTGATAAATCATGTCTGTCTGATCATCCTGTGTAACATTGAAACATGTTAAAAAGCCACTGCAGCTGCTTCTCATTACTGTGTCTGGTCAAATGCTTACAAATGTAGAATTCTGTTTGTTATTCATTTGCTGAATTATGGAAGCCAAAGCAGCATTTAACAGCACCAACTGCTTCAGCATAAAGCTAACGATCGTTGGAATAAGTTGGTGTTTTGGTTAAAGTGCTCATATTATGCTCATTTTCAGGTTCATAATTGTATTTAGAGGTTGTACCACAATATGTTTATGTGGTTTAATTTTCAGGAAAAACATTTTTGTTGTACTGCACATTGCTGCAGCTCCTCTTTTCACCCTGTGTGTTGAGCTCTCTGTTTTAGCTACAGAGTGAGACATCTCACTTCTGTTCCATCTTTGTTGGGAGTCGCACATGTGCCGTAAGTACTGCTAGCTAGTCAGTTGCAGAGTATGAGGGAGTGCCACGCTAGCAGCTAGGCGAGCATTATAACGTGTAACAAAGTGATGCACGTTTGTCACGGAAGTAAAGGCTGGACTACAATAGAGCTGTTTGGAGCAGTTTGTGAACAGTGTTTTCTGTTGGAGAAGTCCCTTTGGGGAGGACTTTGGGCTTTTTCACTTTGTAAACCTATAACATGCACAAAAATATATAAAAGGCAAAGCAGCTTTATTTGTATAGCACATTTCAGCAACAGCGCAATTCAAAGTGCTTTACATAAAAACAATTAAAAAAATTTAAAACATAAAATACGAGAATAAAAGTTACAGTGGCAGTATAAGAAATTAAACATTAAAGAGCAGTTAAAAACAGTTAAAAATATAAAAGAAGATAAAATACGAGATTTCAGGCTGCTAGTATGGGACAATGTATAAGCCGTTGCTCTATACTCGTAATCCACCCGCAATCCTTGCTGTTCCCAGAACGGGAACCGGGTCCCACCGGTCTTATAACACAAAAAAGGAAAGGGGAAAAGCCAAAAAGCATAATATTAGGGCTGCAGCTATTGATTATTTTAGCAATCGAGTATTCTACCGATTATTCCATCGATTAATCGGATAAGAAATACTTTTGTTTAATTGAAGAGCAATACTATACAATAGTTTGGTTTAATTTTCAGAAAAAAAGCTAAATTTTTATTGCCTACATTGCTTACAATATCATCTCTCAAAAAACTAAACATTAAGTGCAGTTAAGTGCCATATTACATTGTTTTTAAAGAAAACATTTTCTGAAATGCAATACCAACCTCAAACTAAGGCATACATGAAACATACATAAACATTACCTTAAGTGTGCAACTTAACTTTCAGAACTACAAGTTTCGACCTGAGACTGATCTGTATATAGGCCTATATGTAAATATTAGTTATACTCAACCTATTTTCATTTATATATTTGATTACAATGTCACACATCTCTGTTACACTCTTGTTAACACTTATGCTAGTAGATCGTTGATCAGCTGTTTCTCCGTGAAGAGAGAGTGAGAGAAAATGGTGCGCAACAATCAGATGTTTTACCAAAGGGATAGTCAACAAGTCGGCTCTTTAGATCAAACTGTGGTCACCACTACGTATCTTCTTGTCTTTGATTTTGGTAGTTGTTGTGTTTGATGTAGTTTCATCGTCCATACGACTCTGATTTACTTTTGTCGGTCCTCTTCGTGGAATGGATGATTAAGTTAGACTCAATGTTTTCTGTTGAGATGCTGAAGCACTGACGTCGTGCTATTATTGTGCTAAGCTAGTTTGATTTTGCAGAAGACACACTGTACAGAGTTTTAGTTTTAATTACGTTTGAACTGATTCCAGCCTGTCTCTTCTCTTAGCCCCTCACTATTTACCCTCACTTTCTTCATTTTGTAATCCGTCAGTCTTCATGGCAGCGTCATCCCGGTGTGCGACAGTAATAATCATCCGTGCGGAAACACAGTGAGCGATACAACGTTGGTAACATTGATTAAACAAAGCTTAGAGGCAAATCATTTTGCATCGAGGTTTTTTAGTAATCAAATTATTCGAGTTACTCGAGGAATCGTTTCAGCCTTACATAATATGAGCACTTTAATTGGGCTCCAATTCTTTCTCTTCATTTCCCAACTTGATTTAAACAGTGAGAGTCAGAGGAGCAAATAGCGGAAGTGGTCCGAAACAGGTCACTGCTTTTTCAAGAAAAATGTTTAATTTAAAAAAAAATCTTGATTACGTATTCAGCTTGCTTGAAGGCTGATTTTCCCACAACAATTAAATACTAATTAAAATTAGCTAATCAGTAATATAGCAGAGGGTAAAATTGCTTTTTGTTGCATTCAATGTGTAATTGCACTCTCTACATCCCCAGTGACCCAAAAATCTATTTCCTCTAAACTGTCTATGAAGTTAAATCATTCTCGCTGCACTAGGTACAGATACACAAATCACAACGATGTGTAATAACAATGTATACAGTAAGAGATTTGGGGACAACCGTATTAATATTGGAGGTTGAGATAGATGTTATGCAGCCGTGTCCTCACTAGTTTCATCAGAGATATATGGGAAGCAATATGGCAGTATGGTAATCATCTGGAGTTTGGTACAGAGATTTCTCACGAGCTTGCATTGATTCACCACTACTCTCTTTACTCCTTCAGGTGGGGACCTTCGAGATGGGGATCCTGCAAATGAGATACCCCGTGTGGCCGCGGTACGGCTCCTACATGGAGCCAGTGTCAGATTACAGGCATCTGACGGTGGCCACGCTGGAGGAGAGGCCCTTTGTCATTGTGGAGGCAGTAGACCCTGTGACTGGTACATGTGTCAGCAACACTGTACCCTGCCGACGACAGTCCAACAAGACGGAGACGTAAGTGACTCAGCAACACTGAATAGTCCCATTCCAACATAACAGCCAAGAAGAGCACATACAAACTCAGAACTCAGGTTCACTTAGGGGTTGGTAGATAGCTTTTTATCAAATCAGCTGAATCCACTTGAATTATTTTGTATTTCCATCAAATGTGATTAGGTTAAGGTGTAAATTAAAATAAACAGCTGTAGCCTTGTTACTTTCCTTATTTTGTACGAGACACTTGCTTCGAATTATGGGGGTCCTGATTCCAAATGATCAGGTTAATAGGCTTATGTTACAGATGTCACATGTATGTATGATTCCAACACTGTGACGCAGCTAGAGAAAGCTTGTCACACTATCAGCCTAGCCAAGTAGTAGTGTGATGTTAAACAGCGTGTAAAAGGTGCGTTGACCCCACAAAAGATCCTTGGCCGAGTACTGACATGTTTGCTAATTTCATATTTCACTGGTGAAAGCAATAGTCTGCACTGGCAAAAATGAGAAGCTGCTACCTGAGGGTTTTTTTACATCGCTAATAAAAAGTTTTAATGAAACGTGTTATCCTCAGATCATAGTCTTTTTTTGTCCCTAGAGGTAAAGCAAATCCAGGAATTGTATCAATGTAGAACCAAATTTAGGTTTAAAAGCAAACCCTCCGCTTGATTGGCAAAAATGTTGTGCTGATCGACAGAACTTCAAAATTCTACATAAGATCCTAGAGTCATTCAAAATTGGAGGATATGCATATAAAAGACAAGTCAGCTAGAACATTTCCTTTTGATGTCATGTAGCAAAGATAAAAACATATCTTGTGCTAAAAGGATATATAACATTATAAGATTATGTCCACTTTTACTGCATCAGTATTAGCAAAACATTTGCTGTTACCAAACTGTTTAAGTTAAAAACATCTTATGCAAACCCACTTTATTTCACTGTACAGTGCCACATGCACTCTAATATGTTAACATGCCCATATTAACTGATTTTGTATCCAATTTAAGTGCCATTAGGTATGAGATTAAGAGGCTCTTCCCTTGCCATTAGCCCAGGCATGACTTCTTATCACTCAATGAGGTGAGGAACTCATTAGGCTGCTTGGTCAGAGTGTAATATCCCAGGGATCACCCTGTGACCCAATCCGGGAAATATATGTGCTGCATGGTGGGGTATCAATTAGATGGGACGATTAGGCCATGTCATCAATCCTGAACACCTAGAGACTGATATTGGTGTTCATTAGTGGGGGAGAGAAGTGCTGGCCATTATCCATTACTGGCAATTGCGTTAACGAGATAAGCGGAACGCAAGATGAGTATCATGTCCCTTCAGTGTTATGGAAGACTGTAGTGCTTTATCGCTCATGCTTAAGAATCATCCTGCCAGTATAAGAAGCATAACCGCCCATTGTTGGACAATGGCATATCTTACCGAAGATGCAAAAAAATCCAAGGCAGAAGCAGATAAAGTCAATAAGAAGTTCAATGAAGCAATGGGCATTTTGGTCAGCTAATGGAGAAACACTGACCGATGAACGTTGCAATGAAGGGTGAAGAGGTAGAAGCTTCTCTACGCTTTCAACAGTCAAACTGAAGATAGATCTCTGTGCAGAGTAAGACTAGGACTGCAAGTGCATATTAGGTTCCGTAATTGCCAATCGGTGGATTGTTTTATGATTAAGTTATTTAATTAGTCTGTAAAGTGACAGGAAATAGTGAGAATGCCCATTAAAATATGCCCGATCCCAAAGTGACATCTTCAAATTTTGTCCACCCAACAGCCCAAAGATATGCATTTTACAATGATATTAAACAGAGCAAAGCAGCAAATCCACACATTTGAGAAATTTGACTTGCACACGTTTGTCATTTTTCCTAGATGAGTGACCTAAACAACGAATAGATTATTATAATTATTGTTGATAAATGTTTGATAAGATTTTTAATAGTAAGTGGGACAATTTACAGTTTAAAAATAAACTTGTCAGTGCTCTCTGGTAGACAAATTATGAAATGGCAACACTGTTTCCACATTACATCAAAAAAATCTTCTGAACTGCAATTTCTTGTTAAAGCAGTATTACACCAGAGGGTTTGATTTAACGTCATATTATTGGCACGACAGTGATGTGGCTAAGACCGAGGCGCTTGTCCTAGCCACATCACTGTCGTGCCAATAATATGATATAAAATCAAACCCTTGAGTTTAATATAGCGATTATACAACAACGGTTACCAACTAAATAAAAGTTATAATTAAACTATATTCATATTGTTATTATATATATATTTCCCTCTCAAAATAAAGAAAACAGAGACGATATCTAGTCCCTCCCTGTAAAACGTTAGTCAGCCAGCCTACTTAAGCTAACGTTAGCTTTGTAACAGTAGAGATCGTGGAATTTTCCAAACGTAATAACTACCCCACATATAAACACCAAACTGCTTTGCTAACTTAATCTGGTTAAAACTAAGATATCTACTGAAAAAAATATTTTTTCCATGGATAGATTTGGCTACTATACGCCGCGAACTTCATTATTGCCGTGTCAGTGGCGCAGCTGATGTGATCCAAACAGCTGATGTGATCCAAACAATTCCAGTAACAGTTAACTCCAGTGTTGTAAAAATGTCGTTTCATCCTATGATTCACTTCTCATCCTCTTCTAACCATTCATTAAAACTAAGTCTGCCATATTAATCAAAATTAACAACAAAACGACCCACTGTCTCAATATTATAGGCTAACATTACTGTTTTTTTTTATTCAGCCCTGGAAGTTACAATGTTGCCATTGAAATGGCAGAGTAATATTTTATGTGATGCGCCAGGTGTGCTCAAATGGTCATGCTGATTTGAGCACGTTCCATATGTCTAGTTGACCAATCGTCTGGTCGGATCTACTTGTCATAATACTCATCCATCGACACGTGAGGTGGTAATCAGCCTATTTATCAGTCAGCCTCAGTTTAGAACCCAGGTTGAAAATTGTGTTCCCTAATCCTCGCTGCAGGGTCACCTTTCTTCTCAGAGAGGCCTGACAAACAGGGCCCGGCTCAGACTTGGCTAAAGCAGCCCAAAGCAGTTATCACAAGATCTTCACTTTGACTCATATACGTTCTCCAGCAGGATCAGAAAAATCTCAAGCTCTCTTCCTCACTGCTTTAGTACTGCAGGCAGACTCTTCTCCCTCAGAGCACAGTGGCAGAGATTAATTCAGAGGAAATGCCCTAGTGAAGGGTGGTATTGACCTGGGAAGATAATGTCATCATACACTCACAGCGTTCAGAAAGCTGCAAAAAGAATTTCCACACATCAGCGTTAATGTTTGAAAACTGTAGTAGCTTTAAATTGTATCATGTGAGGTCAGTATACTGCATATAGAGGGTGTAGTACTGTCGCGTTTACCAGCCCAGTTAGTCACACTTTGGACAGAGAACTTACTCACTATTGTACTGTAAGTACAGCTGTTCCCAAAGCTTTTAGCTGGCTACTTCATCATGAATTGATTACACAACAGGCCTACCAAGCACGGGCCTCGGGACCCAAGGGGTCTGGGGTTCCTTGGTCAGACCCTACGTGTGAAGTTTAGGGCTGGATCCGAATATTTTAATATTCAAATATTCGTTTGATGGGTAGGTATTCGATTTTCAATTTTGGGGTTAGAATATTTAGAATATTAGGTTGAAATTTACTGTGGTGTTTTGTCAGTATTAAGCCGCTAGCTGCCGGCTAATTTATGCAGCGCTATTTCGTCCATCTCAGCCAGGAATGGAGAATAGTTGAGTTGCAAACAAGCAGTCTGACGTTTATAGACATACGTCCGTATGGTTATACTGTAGCAGACTGGTGTCGTTTTCAGGCGATTTGATAAAAGGTAAACATAGTATAACCATTCATAACACTAATGCTCTAGTGAAGCACTGGCTGGCTGCATTCATTCACAAACACTGCGACAGTAGTCACTCGTCAGACTCGTCAGAATGCCTGCAGCAGAAACTTGAGTCCGATTCAACTTTTGGAGAAAATCAACCCGACGTCGCCCTGCAGTGGACAAAAATGTAACCGGAGATTAGACTCGTCAGTTCGTATCACGACGTGCGAGTCCCATTAACATTACTGTAAACATCACTGGCTATCGCAACAACAAAAGTTTTCTTTTCTTTTACTTTTCTTCAACACAATTAAATTCAATGTCAGAATAAACTAAATATTGTTCCATTTCTTTTAATTATCTAGCAGCCCCTCAAACTCCTTCTGCAACAGTTTGCATTTCAGTTTCTTCAAATTTGGCAAATCTGCAGCATCACCGCTGCTTGAATGGAGTGAGACATCTTCTGAGACATACATATACATATATAATACGTAGCGTCTCCGGAACGTCGACGGAGTCATTAGGTTTCCATTAAAGTCAATGTGTGTATTTCCACTGACTGTGGAACGTCTGCGTCCCTACTCCGTCCCACTAGCCCTCCGGAGCAGATACGCAGAGCTTCTATTTTTGCTGCACGCCGGAGAGCTCCGCAGCAATTCAGCACACAGCAGATTTTGTGGTTCTATTCTACGTGAATTTGCGAGATATTGTGGGTCCTCGTGACTACAGCTGTCAGTCATGGCCGCAGCCGTGCCACAACAAATCCGGACCTGGTGGGTATTGATGGACGGCGGAGCATGCAGCCGTTCCGCAGTGGAGCCGGTTCCAGTGGAAATTGCCGGTAAGAGGTGAGCATTTCACCTACTGATGCCTGTCGCCAACAATAAAGCAGCTTCTACAACTTCCCACTTTGAATAGATAACACATTTATAGCAATTCCCAAAGACCCATTTTAATGCAACTGGCAGCCAACTTAAAGCTCAGCCATGAACCCTGGCAGCTGGTAAGACAGGGGACGTTGGGACCTCTGTGTTTACTTGAGGTCTGCTGTGGCAGCCTTGTTTTCCTCTAAAGTGTTCATTTGTTCAGTTTGTTTGTTGTGGCTCGGCTCTGCCTGCTTGTTGCCTCGCCTGTTCGTCTCATTGCCTCCTGGTCCTGATGTGTGGGTGCAAAGTCAATTAGACTGAACGTCTGGGGGAGGTTAGGGGTGACGTGTCATTAGTGCTCTCTGCATCGCGCCGATGGCTCACTAGTTCGCTGCCGCATGACCTCACACTGCCCACCTAATGCACTATAGAGGTGTGTCTGTTTTGGTTTCCCTGAAAGCACATACAGGTTTAATGGTGGACAATAACCTCTCTGTGGTTTGTCTAAACTCATCCTGCCAGGTTGAAGGAGAAACAGCCACTCTGACACTTCTAGAGTTTTAGAAATACATTCCCCACACAAAGTATTGCCTTCATTTATGGAAAAGCTCAGTCTCACTACACAATGGGCTCTTCTAAGTGCAGTGGCCTGTTTTCCTTTTTAACTACGACTAATGATTGATTTTACTACGAACACAGATTATTCTCATGTTTATGAATCACTAATTGCTCACAAAGTAGAAACGTGAAAATGTAATTTAGATCTTTGCATTTGTATCTTGTCACACAAAGAACACAACAAACTTAAATTATAATTTATAATTATTAGATCACTGCAGATTTCAAATCTCTGAATTTAATACCTCAAATGTCCCTTAATTTGTTAAAATCAGCCATAAACTCTGATGGCGGGATCAAAAAATATAATTTGGTCTGGTCTCAGCCTTATTAATTAACATGACAGAAGAACTGAGCATTATTTGGGCTTCACATTGGTCCACCTTGGAAAAGGCCCTGTTCATCATACAACAGAACTGTAGGGAGGATGCAGTTGGTGAAGCATACAAACTAGAGATGCACCGATTACAACTTTCTAGGCTGATTCCGATTTCCATTGAGTTAGGCCAGCCGATACCGATTTTAGCCGATTCCGATTTCATTTTTTCTAACCACTTTACAGCACACACAAATATTTATTTTCTATCTTTTCTTTAATAGAACATTTTGTACAGAACATAGAAAATGTTTTTAACAGATAATGGATCACTATAAAATAGAACTATATAAATTACTCCTGGTGTGGGAAATTCACACACATCTAAAGTGCAATGTTAGAACCATTTCCTTCCTTTCACATCCAATATCCAACTAAAAAAAATGTGATTTGGGTTTTTGGTGTTGTCCCTCCACGCCCTACTCTTTCCTTGCAGGTGTTGCATATTGCAAAATGGTTATCTTCTGCACACACGCTGAAGAATTTCCAAACAGCTGACGTGTTGCAGGTTAATTCACGAGGTTCCCTACATGTTCAAGAGTAGCGCGGACACGCGCTTCACACCGCGAGCGGGTACGCGCGACACACGGCGGAAAAGTTGAGAGAAAGGAAAAAGAGAATGTGTTGCGTGCGTGCACGTGCGTCCTTGAGAACTGTAAATTGTAGCATTGACCGGCATGAAATCGGCATATGTCAGACTGACCTGCCGGTCGCCGGTCATGACCGAGCATGTGAAAACCGGCCAAATCCGGTCACCGGCCGGTCTATCGGTGCATCTCTAGTACAAACGCAAAAAGCTGAAGTGCTCTGACCGAGCAACTGAAGCAGGACAAAACGGCTGGAGAACACGGTTGCTCCCAGTCGGCTGCAGAGGTTTTTCAGCCATGTCAACCACGAGGCTGCTGAAAAGGGATGGGAGTCCAAGGACAGGCCCCTATGACAGGCCATCAAGTCACTGACAGAGGCTGCCAAGCGAAGCAGCAACTGGCTCTAGCTAGAAAGAATAAGTTGACCATCGGGCAGCAGGAGTAGTAAAAGGGAGGGAGGTTCACCTGAGATGCCAGGTGTCACCCTTGAGCCCTCTGGAGGTGTCGTGGGCCTTTCCACAGAACACCAAGGAAGGAGGGTGCCCACCTAATGACCCCAGTGAAGCAATTCTCTCAAAACTCAAGGAACAATTGCCAATTACAATATGGGATCGTAAAACCAAGTCCTATGAGTTCAAATGTTAGGCATTAAATTCAGATATTTGCCCCTTAAAGTCACTTATTTATGGCCATTATATTTGAAATGTTAACTAGTAAAAGTGACAGGAATAATGGTTCTGTTCATTATAGCGAAGGCTATAAATCTGTCCATTACTATTAGTCTATAGATAGTGAGAACAATAGTTTTAAAAAAATGCTATAAGTTTAAAATCCTCATCTAACTACAAAACCAGTGAATGTTTTTGCTTGATAA
>CM042325.1:24895419-24937919 GCA_023566125.1 Zingel zingel
ATGTGGATGTTAATTTCTAGCTAGGGTCATCAGATGAGCGTTCTTGGCCTTCTGGCTATTTACAGTTGTTTCATTGACCACTCGGAATTGTCCCTGACAAATAAAATGAAAAAAAACCTAAAAGGGAGATATTGTGAATATTTACCTTCAGAACATTGATAATTATATATAACAAATCATTGTTATAGGCTTTTTATTTGTGGGATGGAATTCAGCTGTCTGTAATGCTGTTATAACATAAATTCATTATAGTAGTAGAATACTTCGTCCCAGTTTTCTTCATCGCCAGATGAAGTTTGAATCTCAGTGAGCTCTTCCTTTCGTCTGACGGTGATCCTGTGTCCTCTGTCACTGTAGAACCATACAGTCCGGCGGTCTGGGTGATGATGTTCGTCATGTGTCTGACTGTCGTGGCCATCACAGTCTTCGTCTTTGAATACTGCAGTCCAGTTGGGTACAACCGCAGCCTGGTCAGTGCCAAAGGTGAGTGTCGCCTCCCTCTCTCGTTCCATCTGCTGATCCTCTCTTCACAACCACAACAGGGTAGAAGATGAGCGTACGGCTGCTTGATAAACAGTAGTTGTTTCTTGTTGGGTTTTTAATACCGTATGGTATTTTAATACCGTACATGGTGGACATAAAGGGAAGGGCATGGTCAGAAACAATGCTCAGGTAGGCTGTGGCATTTAAAACGATGCCAAATTGGTACTAAGGGGCCTAAAGTGTGCCAAGAAAACATCCCCCACACCATTCCACCACCACCACCAGCCTGCACAGTGGTAACAAGGCATGACGGATCCATGTTCTCATTCGGTTTACGCCAAATTCTGACTCTACCATCTGAATGTCACAGAACAGAAATCAAAACTCATCAAATCAGGCAACATTTTTCCAGTCTTCAACAGCTCAAACTGAGCTTGTGCAAATTGTAGCCTCATTTTCCTATTTTTAGTGGAGATGAGTGGTACCCGGTGGGGTCTTCTGTTGGTGTAGCCCATCCACCTCAAGGTTGTGCGTGTTGTGGCTTCACAAATGCTTTGCTGCATACCTCGGTTGCAACGAGTGGTTATTTGAGTCAAAGTTGATCTTCTATCAGCTTGAATCAGTCGGCCCATTCTCCTCTGACCTCTAGCATCAACAAGGCATTGTCACCCACAGGACTGCCGCATACTGGATGTTTTTCCTTTTTCAGACCATTCTTTGTAAACCCTAAAAATGGTTGTGCCTGAAAATCCCAGTAACTGAGCAGATTGTGAAATACTCAGACCAGCCCGTCTGGCACTAACAACCATGCCACGCTCAAAGCTGCTTAGATCACCTTTCTTTCCCATTCTGACATTCAGTTTGGAGTTCAGGAGATTGTCTTGACCTGGACCACACCCCTAAATGCATTGAAGCAACTGCCATGTGATTGGTTGATTAGATAATTGCATTAACGAGAAATTAAACAGGTGTTCCTAATAATCCTTTAGGTGAGTGTATACACCACTTTCTAAAGCCACATGGCGTGCTATTGCGAGGCTACA
The DNA here is from genome assembly GCA_023566125.1 of Zingel zingel. Classification (NCBI taxonomy): domain Eukaryota; kingdom Metazoa; phylum Chordata; class Actinopteri; order Perciformes; family Percidae; genus Zingel; species Zingel zingel. The sequence continues at coordinate 24,896,946 of CM042325.1, forward strand.
TGTTATCGCGAGGCTACGGCTAGGTTTAGGAAACGTCACACGCGGGTTGGGATTAGGAAAAGAAGAACGGGGTTGGGATTAGGAAACGTGACACGCCACACAGGTTGGGTTTAGGAAAAGAAGACCCAGTTGGGTTTAATAATCATTTTTGGCTGCAAAAATAAAAGAGGCTCTTACCCAATACATGATTGCACTTAACGACCAGCCATTGTCATTTATAATACTGGTATATAATACAGTGTACTGGAGCCGAGAGATTTCCAACTGTCACCACAACACAGAAACCGTGTTTCCAAAAGCACATCAGCACCCTGTTGCCCGTAAGCTATATCACTGATATTTGGAGTAGCAGCATCAGCCCAATGTCTCTCAACATCTTAACGGGCATAAACATGAAGAAAAGCGATATTTTAATCTGATCCTTCCACATGCGGTCTCTTCACAGCGCAAAACTTTTCAGGGTTCATAAGAGTTCAACCCTGAGGACATCTACATGCCGATATTGGCTCAAAGTCATAGCGCCCCCTAGTGCCAACAGGAAATAGGCCTAAAAGTCAAGGTGCTATACTTTAATGAACTCCTCCTACAAAACTCATCCGATGGACTTCAAATTTAGTGTGTGCCATCTCAACACATTAAAGATGAAAAGTTATTAAAAGCTAAACTTTTCGTCAAACGGTGTGGGCGTGGCGTAGTGGCCATTTTGAGCATTTATCGATGAACAAAGAAGTTGTTTATACTATACTACTATATACTATAGCGTACATTGTCATATCTGCCCGAAAGGGTCCAGGTCTGAGGACATCTACAGTCCAAAATTGACTTTTGGTCATAGCGCCCCCCCGACGGCAAACAGAAAATCAGCCTTATATGACAAACCAATTTACATGAAACTTATAATGTGTGGTCTACATGTGATACTGATACTTTAACCACGCCCATTTCATACCATTTTAACCGTTTAATGTAGACCCTTGTGTGAGGTATCATTGAACTCAGCAGAGTTCCTTCTTCATTGGTGATGGTTTGGACTGCCCCCTATGCTTAAGCCACGCCCCCTTTCACAGCTAATTAACTGTATGACGTAGAGTCTTGTGTGAGATATCATTGAACTCAGCAAGGAGTTCCCTTTTCATTGGTGACGATTTGCAGTGTCTGAGTGCACGAGAGCAAATGCACGGTCGCAAGGAGCAGCGTCCGCCAGTAACCCCGACGTGCAAGGAGGTGCGAGGGCCCATCCAACGCTGCTTGCAGCTTTAATTTATTTTAATATTGGCATCCCTGAACTTCCACATACAGACCATGTGGTCTATAAAACACATACACATATATATATATATATATGAATATAATATTCTATAATAGATGAATGACGAGGTTTCTCATCTTTGGTTGTTTTTTTTGGGGTGTTTTAGATACAAGATGCCAAAATATATAAATAAATAAAATATATAGGAATGTCAAAAATGACATCAAATTGGTTGTATATATTTTAGTTTAGACATATAATCGAGTTTTATCTGAACAGAGTCATCTTTCAGACTACCAAACATGACAGCTGCTTCACTGTTGTGTGGTTGTACGGCAGTCTGCTGACATATGGATGCAAGATCTCTTCATTATAATGGCAACACTGACATATTCCCATTTGCATTGAAATACAAACTCAATCCAGCTTTTGTCAAAATTTCAGCAGCTTGACTTGTGGACACAGCAACACAGCACTGGTACTCAGAAAGACACCTCAGTTCAGTCAAAACTCAGTTGTATCTAAACTAAAATGTGTACAATATACCTACAAAACTAGCAGAGCATAGTTACACAAACAGATTTGATGTCATTTTTAGGAAAAATACATGTTTTTAACAGTACTTTTAGGGCTTTACCAAATGTCATTTAGGTTTTCCAATGAAGCTTCGAATGTCATATTTGATGACGTCATCGACCAACAAAATCCTCAATTCAAATAGCTTTATTGGCATGAACAAAAAGCATGTTGTTGCCAAAGCAATCTAAATGTATTACACTAAATTAATAACATAAATTATAAAAATTACTTGTAAACATTAATCCTCATTTTAGTGTTAACAGTAAAATAACTATTAACTAAAGTTGAATAACTATCAATTTATATTTATTAATGATGGTTATTACAAAGTGTTACCATTTAGTCTTTTTTATTAAATCAACTTTCTTCAATAAATATAAGTCGTCAGTTTTGTCCACATTAATACATAACACAATAAGGGCATGAAATAATGATGTAATAATAATGGTGCCCTTAGGCTTATAGCAACATTATGCTTCGAGAGAAATAACGTGGAGTTATTAGAAATGTTTGGATCATTGGAGAAAACAGCTGTCACTGGAACCTAATTCTACGAATAGTATAATACTAATAAAATTTGTGTAGCTTAAGCTTTATCTGCAACTGTGCAGAAATACCAGATTTAAACAGAATGACAAAAAAAAATAAAAGCTGCACAGCATTCGAATGTTGATTTAGAATTTAAATGTCAACATTATGAATGAAGCTTTGAAGTATTCGGTACAGCCCTAATTACTATATTTAATTACATAAGAAAACATCAGATATAAACTAAAAAGGAGGATAAAGCAGATTCAAGAGACTATTCTCGCCACAAAAAAAAAATCAGAAGCTTTGGTCATTTGTTCAAATGTTTAAAAAAAACCTTTCCTCACAAGGGAGCTCTTGCACTCATATAATAGTGACAGTAGCGTAAGTTTACACTGCCAAAAAACCTGGATGGTTAAGCATACAAAGTGTGACACAGTTAGCATCCTTTTTGCCATAAACTGTACAGAATGTTTGATGTAAACCTTGAAGATAATTTCCCCCCAACATTAACCAAGAAGTTGTCTAATGTTTTCCATAGAGGCAGCAGATCAAAAGAATAGTACATGGGTAATTTTGAAAGGCAATGACAAACTACTTATTTTGTCATTTAGGTAGCATCGCCATTGTACAGTGATGAGTGCATTTCCTCCAACATTGTCCACCACGTATAGACCGATACAGAGTCCTGTCCACTCTTGGCTTTATCCTCCCTAGATCCCGGAGGTCCGACCTTCACTATTGGGAAGTCTGTGTGGCTGCTGTGGGGAATTGTCTTCAACAACTCGGTCCCCATTGAGAATCCAAAGGGCACCACCAGTAAGATCATGGTCCTGGTCTGGGCTTTCTTCGCTGTCATCTTCCTGGCTTCCTATACAGCCAACCTGGCAGCCTTCATGATCCAGGAGCAATACATCGACACGGTCTCTGGACTGAGTGACAAAAAGGTACAGAACTCGGTCATTGTCAGTGACCTGTCCTAGTCCTAGTCCTGTGTGTGTGTGTGTGTGTGTGTGTGTGTGTGTGTGTGGTTGTGTTTGATGTACAGCTTAGGAAAAACACAGTGGTCTATTTTGGGTGTGTAAACAGTGGGAGGTAGAGCTATGAAAGGCAAATATCCAGAAGTGTCAATGCCATGGCTGTGACTTCTCCCCTTCCCCGAAAAACAGAAAAGGGGTTGATAGGGTAAGTGGTGAAATTGAATTATATCCCTGGATTCTTTAAATGGGGCTGTCTGTGGAAAGCCCACGAATTGTAATACACAAGTGGATTTTCTGGGCAGACGATTACAGTTTTTTGGTATTATCTTATGCATATTTGTCTCGCCTGAGGGTGTGTTTATAGAAGTATTGACAATAAAATCCATGTTAAACCGCCAGCACAAGAACTGGTTTCTAGAATCTTTGCTCGCAGGCAACTTAAGGGATTAAAAAGGCATTTGAGGAAAAGAGCAAGCTGTCCACTGCTCATAACAGTTCTGGCAAAGTCATTTACAACTGTCTTCTCATTATACATTAATTTCGCTACGCAGAGAAAGAAACAGAGCCATTTTGACAGTGAGTCCATAGATTATTGAACAGCATTATGCATGGCAGCATAGAGAAAATGCAGGGTGGAAGTGCTTTTTGTCCCGCTGTGCAGAACCCTTCAGGTGAAGTAAATGTAAATGAGGTACAAGATGAAGCCACAGAGAGTGACCTTGTATCAGAGGAGGAAGTGATGAAGAAGGCCACTGTGTTGTGTAAAGGAAGATTATTACCTCATCCCCACAGAATAGACACTTCACTTATAAGTCCTTGTGATGGGGTAACCCATCATGTTAACTCTGACATTGCCCAACCTTTCTTAAATCGACCATTACATCCCTGTAAAACACTAAGGTGTATGCAGAAAATGTTTCAGCAACATGCTGTCAAGATAGAAGGAGGTAGCTTAATCTAAGTAGGCTACATGGAGGGATAACAGCCGATGTTTACGTTGTTTTAAAGACATCTTGCCAATCATCAGTTTCCTCTCAGACGTCAAGTACCACAATGTTGTTGTAACACTGCAAAACGTTAAAGAGGGGAAGTTGTAGCATGGTTGGTTGTATAAAGAGACTTTGACACCACAGACGATGATTTGCATCCTGTTTCCTTTCCTTTCTTCTTTTAAGTATGAACACTAAACGAGTAGGTTTAGTTGCATAACCCCGACCTTAACCACAGAGGTGGTTAACAACACTTTGGATCAACAAGGTCCCAGGGGATCTCTTTGTGTTGAAAATCCATCCGTCGCAATTTCAACAGTAGGTAAACATGTCCCATAGCACTAAACTGAAACAACATCTCTAATGATGACGACTCTATTGGAGACCATGAGCGATATGATGGAACAGCATACGTTATTCTATGTGGAAATGCTAAACAGACAAGAGGCAAACTTCATGTCCTTCATCGAGATGATCCTGGAATATACAAATACCGGAATTGACGGAATCCTGAAAGAGGTTCAGGAGGTCAAATCCAGCCTTCAATTCTCTCAAGCCCAAATCGATGACTTGAGAGAGATGGAGAAGACAGTTTGTTCATTTGAATCACAAATGCAGTCTCAGTTTATCAACTCTGAAAGCAAAGACATCATATCCAAAATGCATTAGTTAGAATATCAGAATCAACGTCTGATACAAGAATATGTCCACGAGTCTTGGTCAGATACTGAACAGAAGGTCAGAGAGTTTTTGAAAAGCCAACTGAAATTTGATCCATTGAAATAGAAAAAGCTTGCTGCACTGGAAATGTGAAACAGAACTCTGGAAAATCAAGAGTAATTGTGATGAAATTCTTAAGTGACAAAGACAAAGATCTCATCTCAAGAATACTACTATTTATGTAAATGAGGACTTCTCTGAATTTCTAAGGAATAAGAGACCAGACCTCATTCCAGCAATAAAACTGGCCAGGGAACGAGTAACTTATGCTGTTATCAACTACGACAGGCTGGCAGTTAAACCAGGAAAACTTCAGCAGATGTCAAAATCTAAAAAAAAATAATCTTCACTTAAGCAATCTGATGCAGATTGCTAGATATTTGTCTTCGCAGCAGTTTAAAAGAGCCTTAAAATTACTTATTTTAACCAACCAATAGTTTCCGTATAAACTGCCTATGTAACTAACCAATATTTCCTTTGTTATACAGGCTTAAGGCCTATTATGATTAATGCTTGTTTTTCCTTTTTCTATGTGGGTTTATTTCTTCTTCTGTCATGTTGTCTTGTGAAGACTCTAGGCCATGTCACATGAATGTATACCCTTAGTCTGTTAATGATGGTGTTTGTTTATACTTGCATATATTATGAATCAGTGTTCTTGATTTGTGTGTATAATTATTGATACATACATACAAATTGTGTATATTACATTGATGTGAATAATGGCTGCCTGGAGAATGCCACTTTTGAAGCCCCTGGAGTGTTTTTTGGCCATTCTCCTTCACATTACCTTGCAAATAATATAGTGTATCCTTTTACATTGTATATAATGTGCATTGTGTAAATAAAAAAAAATGAAAACAAGGAGGTGGAAGATCAGGATACACTCATATACTGTACATTAATACAAATATAAACCTCAAGAGACGGCACAAGGTGTGATATCAAAATTCAGATGAGGTCTGGTTCATTTTCAAGATGTCTGATGATATTGTCTCTTTTCTTATACACAAACTTCAGCTCAAAGTGTCCCCCTGCTAATGTACTGAGAACATATTTGCATAAGGTTAATGAAAAAGTCCAGTTTTGTCAATTGCATTTCCACCCCGTCTCACTTCCTGTCCTCACAGCTAATTAAATCCATATAGAACTGCCAAAAGCAAAAGGATAACGTGTTCATTTCCTACTGAAGACAAGGACATTTGGATTTCTTTTGACACAGTGTCTGACTGTTTGGTCTTTGAGTTGTAGAGTTAGATGTGTAAAGGTGTGCAGGATAACTAGCACAAAGGCACTTGGGAGTTTAGGCAGAAATCACAAGGTAGTGAATGTCCTATTTATATCTTATCTCAGAGCTTTTTATTGGGGCCTTCCAGCTTGTATGGTGCTTCACAATGATGGAAAAGTGCACTGTAATGAAGTCACGAAACAACTATCTGGGTGATGGGACAAACTGAATTTGGTGATATATTCAATTACATGTGCAATCAATTAATATCACGGATCATTTTTGTCATTATCAATCCTTCTAACTCTCTCGACAGTTTCAAAAGCCACAGGAACAGTACCCTCCATTCCGCTTTGGTACAGTCCCAAATGGCAGCACAGAGCGCAACATAAGGAGTAACTACCCTGAGATGCACTCCCACATGGTCAAATACAACCAGAAGGGAGTAGAGGATGCCCTTAACAGCCTCAAAACAGGGTAAGTGTAAAAGTCAGCCAAGGCCCATAAAAAAATATATTTACAGGAGGAACTGAGAGCCAAAGCGGAGCCAAACCGTTACATAATGGCCATTTAAGTAAAACTAATGTTCTTTACCTTGCTAGGAAACTGGATGCCTTTATCTATGATGCTGCTGTGCTGAATTACATGGCTGGCAAAGACGAGGGCTGCAAGCTGGTGACCATTGGCAGTGGGAAAGTGTTTGCCACCACTGGTTATGGCATCGCCCTGCAAAAGGATTCACGTTGGAAACGACCCATTGACCTGGCACTGCTGCAGTTCCTGGCTGATGGTAAATTCTTTATATATATATATATATATATATATATATATATATATATATATATATATATATATATATATGTTTTTTTTTTGTTTTTTTTTAACAGATGCTGAATATAACAGAATATTGCCACTAATGCTATAATAACTTGAATTGCACACTCTCCATAAACTTGAATAAATGGATAAGAAGAATGATAAAAAGTCTATAATGTACTGTAATGATACAATACAGCTTCCATAGATAAAAGAACAAGAAAGCAGCAAGGGGGAAATGGGTATAAATGTCGGATAAAGAATATTATTATTATAGGAAAACTCCTCAAAATGGGAGACACGTCATAAATGCATGTCAATTAAACCAAGTTTCAAGAGGGGATTTAAAACGTGACTTATTTTGCTAACCTAAGCTCCTCTGTAGAGTTGTTTTGAAGCCTCAGGCAAAAGTCTGGTCACCTTTGGCAGAAATTTGTAATAGATAGTAAGAGGAATAACAGTACATTGCATAATATGTCAAACTGAGAGGCCAGACAAAATACTGTGATATTACTTCTCACTGAGATTATCAGCAGCAAAAATGTGTGATTTACACAGAAACCCATTTTATTTTTGGTGACAAAGAGTGAGACGACAGCTGGAATACACACACACACACACACACACACAAAATACTCAAACTAAAATAGGTAAAATATTTACTATTTGCATGGGGTTACCTGGAACATCAAGTGATTTAATAACCTAGCAGATCATCAGTAGCTTTACAATGAGCATGACTGCACATTATAATTGTTTCCAGATACGTTAATGAACAACATTTCCTCATTATTTTAGTAAACATAATCCAGCTGGCATTACGATTCCTCCAAAACTGCTGGTTCATAAAGTTGTTTTTGTTTCCGACTTGCCTCTAATCTTAATTTATTTGCTTGTGAACTACTAAATCATTTACCTCTTCAGTGTTTCAGTCTTCAGACCAGTACGCATATAATTGGTGGTAAGGAATCGAAAGCAGACATACTAGAATAGAAAGCCTTTATTGTCAACGAAATTAGGAGCCTTACTCCTGAATAGTGCAATAAAAGACAGGAAGAACATCACTATAGGGCTGGGACGGTATGGATTTTTTCTTACCGCGGTTGAAAAGCAAGAAATGCTGTAACGTTAATGTGTCTACCTCAGCTGAGAACGGAGAAACGTCTTTGCCTTTCCTACCGTAATACACGGTGGGAAAGGCAAAGACATTGCTCCGATACAACACGTTACACAGGCACTCTCGCATATAGGCCTAATAGTCAACACGAATGGAATGTTACGTGTCACGGAACATTTCGCTCCCCAAATCGCGAAAGGTCGGATTTGCTCCATCTTTTGATGATAAGTTTTGTTTTTGAATCCATGTAAGACACAATGTCATCAGACACAATCCATGTCATTAGAATCAATGAATCCATGTCATTAGACACAACGTGAACACAATGTGCAGGCCAATGTTTTTTTGCGGTGATGACGGTGACGAGCTCAGACCCGCGGGTAGGGGTCACGTGGCCGCGGTATTGCGGTAATGCGGTAACCGTCCCTGCCCTACATCACAAAGATCAAACTTAAACTAACATCCACAGCCGACAACACAGGTGATTTGAATAAGAGTTTGTATAGCCCCATTATATGTAAGCACTACACAGTTATGGATATACCTTCCTAGAAAAAGATTAAACATAGAAGTATACATAAAAGTATAAATGTAAACATAAACAAGTATAATACAAACAATACAGAAGTTTTGTTTTAGGGGTCACAAGTTGAAAAGATGGGAATTGCCGTATAATAGTTTATGTGCAAATTTGTAGCAGCAATTATTTGCCTCTCTTCAAGAACAGCTGTCTATTTTAATAAGTCAGGATTTATTTTAGATTCACTAAATCACAAACAGAAGAACAGCATAATCTTATTCAGTTGTACCTGGGGTGCTTGTTATTTTAGGGAATTTCATTATCCCATGCAAATGCATTTCATGCTAGACTGGAAGGTGTTTCATTACTCACTCAAAGTCCCCAAATAATACTAGTGTGATGCAAATAAGGCTCAAGTCTGTATTCTTTGCTCCTCACTTACAGGTGACACACAAAAACTGCAAACCGTCTGGCTCACAGGCATCTGCCGTAATGAGAAGAAAGAGGTGATGAGCAGTAAGCTGGACATTGACAACATGGCTGGGGTCTTCTACATGTTGCTTGTGGCCATGGGCCTGAGCCTGCTGGTTTTTGCTTGGGAACATCTGCTCTACTGGAAATTACGACATTCAGTCCGCAAATCGGAGCGTCTGGACTTTCTCCTAGCTATCAGTAGAGTAAGTCATTCCTTTATGAAATACTGCAGACATGTTGCTACAACATAGGCCTATCTTATTATCGTCATACAAGATTTAAATATGTGGTCTATGACATTAAAAAGGTAACTGCAACAACATGGGCAGTACATCTTGTGTCACGCCATTAACGCTTGACGTATTTTCCATGGGAAACAGCTGAAGTTGTTCAAGTTTTGCAATTATCAGTACCATGAAAGGATTAGGTCTCATGTTATAGTTAGGGGTGGGAAAAATAATCGATTCTTAGATGCATCGTGATTCTCTCTAGAATGATTCGATTATCGATTCTGATAAGTTAATAATCGATTTTTTTTTATATTTTTTTTTTTTATATTTTTTTTTTTAAATGTGTTGATTTTTATTTAAAAGTTACTGTCTCCAGACAAGTACAAATCAGAAAGAGTGACTGAAAGAGGATGGGATAATGGACAACAACTTAGAGTTTAGGCAGAAAAAAAAAAAAAAAAAATATATATATATATATATATATATATATATATATATATATATATATATATATATATATATATATACACAGATGATCTAATAAGACCTACGTAAAATGATTAGGCAAAACACATATAGGCTGTTCATCTACTTTATTACATTACATCTGACCACCTCATGTATCATGTTCTAAGACGCCAATTCTCCACCTTTAAACATGACTGAGCCTCTGACGTGGAAGATTACTGTGAGAGAAGGTGACTTTCACAAGACTGTTTAAGGCTTAAGCATGGCATGACTACAAAACAAAAACCTCAGTAGACAAACATTTCATTAAAACTTGTGTGAGACAAATACTGTATATGTCAAAATCTAAGCTTTGTCTAGCTGCTTTGTCTACGAAGTGATTAGCAAACTCGTAGTGAACTCAGATTTATATGTATATTTTTTTAAATCACGCATGGAAATGTACATTAAAAAATTGTAAAAAATCGATAATCGGTTTAGAATCGAATCGTTGGCCTCTGAATCGACTCGTGAGGTGCCAACTGTTCCCACCCCTAGTTATAGTATCCACTCAGTTGTCTTAAAGTTAATTCAATTCTACCCAAGTAACAAAACACTTTTTGCAGACAGAAGTTGCAGGGGATGTTATAGTTACGGATAGTGATGGCCTTGCTACATAAATAAAAAATGCAGTTGTAAAGTCTGCTATCTCCTACTGAGGTATCCTTCAAGACAGGTTTAAAAAATATTGGCAATCCAGCAGGTCCAATCAGCACACAACTAGAATAGGTCAAGGCCAGCAACAATAAAACAGAACCTAAAATCTAATTGGTTTAAAGCAATAAAAGAACTTAATGGATATTGCAATGGCCGTGATTCTTGAATAATTGAATTTAAATTGCTTCATTAAAAAAAACTTCATCTGTGTGTCAGACGTAAGATTAGGTATTCCAAACAGACAGACAATTTAAAATAATGCTGGTGAAATAAAAATGGAGAAACTAATATGGTAAGTGCATGATCAGTGCAACTCATTTATAGGTCTGCGCTGATTTTAAAGATCAAGCTGTGTGCAAACAACATTTCAAACACAACAAGAACATACAACTACCAGAAACTCTTTCTGCACTGACAGTTTTCCATGTATTTGTTTTTACCTCATTTGCTCAGTAGTAGAGATTTCATAGAAATTCACCAAAGGTAATCGCTGTGACTGTAGCGAAACATGATTGAAAACAGTAGTTCAGTAGTTGGTTCATTCTGGTGTCTGATGAGGTTTTAAGATCATGATTTCACCCTTATGTCTTTCTACAGGGCATCTACAGCTGCTTCAATGGAGTAGAGCAAACTGACCACAATGGCAGCATGCAGACTCCGGACGTCACTACCAACTATACACAAGCCAATATGCTAAAGATGCTACAGACAGCCAAGGACATGGTGTCCTCTGCCAGAGTGGATAACTCTCTAGACAATGCCACCAAAACAATAGAGAGCTGGAGCAGGCGAGGGGGCGACAATGTGCGGCTTGGCCTGCCACCCAGAGTGACGACCACAGAAATCACTCATGGCCGTCTGCCCTATATCTCCAGCATCACAGACAACCACTCGCCATACCCTCAGAGAGCACTCACACCCACCTTTCCAATTCATTATGGGGACAGCTCTACCCAGCCCCTCCTGGATAAGCCTCGAGTGGTGACACGACCCAACCCGCTCCGCTACACGCTGCCCGCCCGCAACAGTCAGCATGTCTTAGAGAGAACTCTGCCCATCTCCAGCCTCAGCAGTCCTCACATTGCTATTCGGGACCCTGTTCCCTCCGGTTCTAACCCCCACCACAGCAGCAGGCTGTATGTGGAGAACCAGGCCCAGCACCCCACATCCCCTTTTGTTCCTTACAGGGAGTTACAGGTGCCCGATATCTATGTGGAACACAAAGGGCCGTTGAGGAGGAAGTTTAGCTACCCCCCTGACTGTGTGACCCGGAGGAGGCGCTCCCATAGCTATGTGTTTGATGCTGCAAACCCCAGAATGAGAGCCGACTATGATGAACCTCGATCCTGCCTTGCCGAGTTGAGGGCCAATCACCTCCTGAACAACCACGCCCCTGTTGCTGCTGCCATGGCCTGCAATGCAGGACACTATCCAGGTGGAAGCGCAAGTTGCAACTCCTGTATGAAGTCCTATCTGGAGCCTGAAATGGAAGACGTACCACTCTTGGGGAAGGATAAACTCAACCGTCGCGCCTCATTCCTCAAAGCCACATGGGGCAACGACAGGATCCATCAGGTAGATGAAACAAAGCCCTCCACATCCTCCACTCGCGTAGACATGCCTGACCTGTTCCCTCGGGTGGTAGTGGCCAACCCAAAGCCCCACAAGCTATACGGCAGTCTGGGGCACAACCTGTCCTGCTACCCCTTGGCTGCTGAGCCTGCCTACTTGGACCCAGCCCACATGGGCTCCTACCCCTACAAGCAAAAGCTCAAGTACTCAGAGTCCACCCGGCTGCCCTCTTACAGGGAAGCCATCCTGCAGAATGCCGCTGCCCTGCGTCGCTCCTCCTCAACAGTGGTGCACAGACACTACTCCACTTATCTGAACTCGTACACAGACTTACCAGTGTATGTGGGGCCAATGGCCCACAGACCGTCCCAGTTCTATGACAGTTCTAAGGACATGTGCCACTTGTTTCCCTGTACAAGCCACTGCCCAGATAACGCAGCAATGCTGCCTCGTATGAGTGACAGGCAGGTGGTTTACCACAACAATATGTTTGGGTCCTACGACGGCACAGGAAACAGGGAAGACCCAGGCTCTGGTAGCAGAGAGCGGAGGCAGGTGTTGGTGGCGCGCAGAGTGAACAGTCCCTATGTGCCAAAGCCCTGGGGCAGGGTATCCAGCCTGGAGTCTGAGGTCTGAGCCCCCATCCTTACTGGACCTCCACTAGGCTCTCAAACTGAGCCCCTGTAATGAGGGGCATGCCTGGGGATACTCCGCTCAGCCTCTGGTTAAGCAAAAATTAAACTCTACACCAATAGTGTATTTGAGAGTGTTGACTCTCAATTATCAGTGCAATAATATATTGGGCAGCGACATGTAAAGGAGAAGACAATGACAAGCAAATTACTGCTGGGACTTTGTAAGCCAAAATTAAAACAGTAATAAAAGAAAAAGGCAATGTTGAAAAGTATTTATTACATAAGAATTTAACCTGTTGATTGTTATTTAAAGGATTTTTAAAATGCTGTGATGCTATGTGAAAGAATTCTGGGAGACAATATACTGTAGCCTCTCAATCTGATTATGACTTGAGACATATTTTCTCATTTTTTTCCAAAATCATTCAAATACCCACCATTTCAATTGAGAGATAAATTATTAGGATCATTTTGTGATCAAAACCACCGATATGTCGTGCTTGAATTTTCTAAGTCCACGACCTTGGTTGCGCAGTTGCTCTAAGGCTTTCTGCTCCATTGGTCATTCATGTAATTTAACTGGGATTTTAATAAGGGAAACCCATGAAAAGTATCACCTGTATTTCCATTGTTACACTTCCCTTTAATAAAGAACAAGGTCATCTCAAGGGCCTTCTGGAATCATCTGTCATTTCAATCTGTATGTTAAACAATCTCTCACATCGTACAGTGATATAATAACTGTGACTCTATTGTACACACAATCTATTCTATTAATCTGCCAGCTCTCACAGAACTGGGGTCTCCTTTATAAACATGGCGTACGCATAAAACGGAAAATTTGCGTACGCCACTACCCACGCAAAGTTTGTGATTTATAAAAACAAACTTGACGGGAGAATGTGCGGTCCTCCACGCAAACTCTGACCCACATTTTGGAGACAATGGGAATTGGTGACGCAGATGGTGAGGTGGTGAACTGAAGTCAGGCTGCAGAAAGTAAATGTGTGAAGAATGATTACTCATAATATTATAAGTGTTGATGCCTCACAGACATTTTTTCACTTCATATCATACATTAGATCCACGTTATCATGAAGATTAAATCCAGCAGTGTTATTTGCGCTTGTACTGAGTGATAATTGTTCCATAAACAACTTGTAAAATCCAACTCAAATCTTGAATCGAAATTTGTTCTAAATATTGAATCAGTGCTGTCACCATCCCATTGTCCACTACGGGAGCGCAGGATGAGGAGATGGGCCAGCTGCATGGAATACAGGATACCATCAAATACCCTACCATAAGAGAACTGCAGAACACAGTGTTAATAACTAAATATCTTTCTTAACCCTTGTGTTGACTTCGGGTCACATTGGCCCGTTTTAAATTTTTGTTTTACATCAGAAAATATTGGACGTAGAAATAAGTGCTGAAAATGTGTAGAAGAAAAATTTAAAACGTTGGAAAAAGCAAAAACAAATTGTGAAAAAAGGTGTCACAAATGTCAGAAAAAAAAGTGTTTTTTTCAAGGTTGTAACGAAGACAAGACAAGGGTTAAAGCTATAGTGCGTAGTTTCTGTCCAAAAAAAATGACCAAAAAAAACAAACTGTCAGCGCATCCACATGATACAAACCTCACGCAGTTGCTAGTAGCCAAGGAGTATACGGAGGATTACAAAAACATGGACTCTTCAGAAGAGGTAATTATCTTCACTTGAGTTTCTGCGCGCGAAAGTCGGACGATACTAGTTTCTGAACATAGCCATGCTGAGAAATACAGAGAGTTGTGTGGAGCTGATAGTCTTAAGATGCTTTGTAGCAACTAATTTGGCAATGGCTTGAATGTAACGGACATTCATTAATATCAAAAAGTTACGCACTAAAGCTTTAAACACTGTGCATCATTAAATGTCAAAGTCTGGAAATACAGCCATTAAGCTCTCACAAAATCGTTACACTCTTTGTCCTCGTTATCAGTCCGATCTTTAATACTGTTCATAACAAAACCGGCATGAAGAAACGTGTTTACCCATTACACATTCATCTTCAAATTGTATCTCGAGGTGAGGGATACCACTAGTTGATGCTGTGATTATGGCAAGGTGTTAATCACAAATTGTTGTAAACATATAAATACTGCGGTGACCCCCGTGCGTAATGCTGCATGATGGCACTGCAGGAGGACTACGGCAATGGAAGAATCAGGAGGGAAAGAGACTTTAGGGACCATGACAATGACTGCCAAATATGCCGGTTTAGATTCCCTAAGGCTGTGCTCTTGGATCTATGTACTGAATTGGGTCCAGTAGAGAGGGCAACACGCCGGAACCATGCCATCCCGGTCCAAATACAGGTCCTCACCACTCTGGGGTTCCTGGCAACCGGCTGTTTCTAGAGGGAAATGGCAGACAACTAAGTGTTTTGTCTAAATATTATATATAATCTTCAACTTCATCACTAAGGCTTGTCTGGATATAATATCATTCTGTTGAATCTAATCTTATCCTATAGGTCTGGTAGGCTATATCGCAGCCGATCCTGAGTGACAAAATGCCCACCGATTTGAAAGGTATTATTAATATAGGTAGTCTATATATCAGGTTTCCCTACACCAGGGCTGTCAAACTCAATTTCACTAAAGACCACACTGGAATAAGAGAATCACACCAAGGGCCAGACATGTAGAGTTTATTGACAAGCTTTTATTTCATTGAAAAAGTCAAATATCTTTGACTCAATTATTGCATGTCTCATATAGTCATCTCACTTATAGTTTGGTCCACATAAAGCCCTGAAAAAGTGAGCAAAAAAGTTCCAAAGCCATCCTAGAATTTAGCAAATCAAGCAAAACAATGATTACATTATCTAAGTAGGCTACCACACAGCTGACTCACAACAAGCTCTTTCACAGCCGGAATATGCAAACTCTCTGGTTCTGTGGAAATTTCTGAGTCACAAAGTCGGCTAATTTGCCAAATTCTGCTTTGAGTGTCACGTAATCGCAAGTTGATAAACAGTTTTCCCATGTTTTTTGTTTGGCGCACAACGAGGTGGGCCAAAATTTTATTGTGAACCTAAACTGATATGCGGGCCAGATCAGAATTTGCGAGGGGCCGCATTTGGCCCGCGGGCCTTGAGTTTGACACATGTTCCCTACACTGTGCGAAAACAGGCCAAAATGACCAGAAAAAAATAAATAAATAAATCACACGCCAGGATCATTAACATACTGATCAGCATTCATGAGGTGCTTTGCATTGACTATTTATGGTTAAAAATGGGCGTGTACAGGGCGGGATAAGAGGCTGATTCACATACACACACTTGTGGGTAATCTGTGATTTCTAAAGGGAACACCTGCTTACAGGTGTGCGTAAGTCAGAATTTTTTTTTTTTGCCGTACGCCATTTTTGGCTTTTGAGCGTACGTACACTTTTAGTAAAGGATCCTAAGCACAGTTTTCTAAATGAGACACCAGATGATTATGTGAATATGGTATATTCACATAATATATAAGGAACAGCCTACAGTGAACTTAGATGAATCACTTGATATGCAGCGGAAAGCTTGAACAGATAAGTTATGCATATTAAAAATCACAAAAACACATTGGAGGCAGACAAGCGGTTCTTATGAATATTTGTGGTGTTGATAAGAAGCAGATGATGATCATCAGTACATGGCTATGAGCTTCAGATTGGCAGTGGAGCAGCAGTGTAAAGCATGAAGCGGAAGTTCAGCAGTTTAGTTGCAATTATGATAAATGATATATGATAAATTAAGCTGTCACATTCACACACTGATTGGAGTTCCAACATTTCTCTAATGCTTCCGGTTAAAGCGAGTAGATGTGAAAGTGACTACCTAAGCTGTATGAGCTTCCTGTGAAGCCAATATTACAGAAAAATATTCTGTAAATTAGTCTTTGTCCAAGGCAATAGTCAAAAGCAAGTGTACAAAATAACCTCAATGAAAAGACTGGTTACAGTTAGCAAATGAGTAGTGAGAAGAAACAGGAAAAAAATTAAATCAATTCAGCGCATAACACTCATCAGTATTCGTATTTCTATTACTGCACAAACAAAAGCATCACAGTACACAGGCCAAAAACCAAGCAAAAGAAGATTAATGTAAGTCTGTCACCACTAGAAAAGTAACTCACTTAATTCAATTAATACCAAATATCACAAATATTGCACATACATAACAGCAGCATAAGAGCTCATATTGACAGCCACCAGACACCAACTCAACTAGAAGCAGATCTGTCAAGAGTAGGGTTGGGTATCATTTGGGTTTTTTCCCGATACTTTTAAAAAGGTCCCGGTGCCTAAACTGAGATATATATAAAAAATATTTCAAAAAAATTTCAAAAAAAAGGAGCACAAAACAACAGTTGGCAAGATTAAAGAACAGCTTGTTTATTGCTAAGGCCATATGGTCAAAATTAAACGACTGATTAATAATGTAATGACAATAACTTACCGTATAACAATGACTTATTTCACCAGTAAATTGCTGTTAAGCGACAAAAACAAGCACCAGATGGGAAAATATTTTACAATAACTTAAAATGCACCACAAGGCTGGCGAGTTACAAGTGAACGCACCGTTTCGGAACCCAACCCTAGACGAGAGCAACAAAATAAACCAGCAGCATGAGCAGCATATTTCAGAGCATACCAACAGTGACTCAACAGAGCCAAGACATAAACTCACAATTTGCATGTTAACACAAGAAATAACATTGTTGAAGTGAATCAGTGATTGACGAGCGTCAGCTGAGAGTCAACTTTTGGAAGAACCCCATCGTTCCAACTTGCACAGACACAAAAACCTATCTTCAGACATGACAGGGGCATTACACACAAACACACAATATAAGTATTGTCCAAATATTCCCAAAAATGTGGCAACGAATACACTAACGTTTACATCCTCAGAGCCAACATAGAGTATCACCCTTAGCCTTAGGGCTGGTTACAAAACAGAAACAACCTCCTTAATTATAAGTGATCACAGCAAAGATCAACAGCTTGAAAGCATCATAATGCACTTGACACAACCCGCAGCCGGAGAAAAATGAGCTCACTCGCAACCACAAATACAAAATTGATCCCATGGCAAATCTGTACATTCAAAACAGCAGCAACACAAGAGCAGCAGAAACAGCCAGCAGCGTCAGCAGCCATATTAAACAAGCACATCGACATTGACTGAGCGGAGCCAAGATTGTATCCCAATTCCATGCTACGTATTAAATGTATACAGTAGATCCTTACCTTGTTGAAGTGAATCAGTGATTGTCAGGGTATCAGCTGAGAGTTAATTCCAGAAAGTACCACTTTGGCTCCAATCTGCATGGACAGGAAATAATATAAATATTAGTAACCCAATATTATAGAAAGTAATTATGTGAACTCAACTGGTTGTTTTCACATTGTAAGCTAAGAGGAAACAAATCAACAACCACCTGGAGTGCAATGCAAAACCAATCAGGCACTTGTAACTTAATCATCAGTTGTTGTTGTTTTTTTCCATCACTGCACAAATTAACAGCATGAAAGCATCATAATGCACGTGCCTAAAAACAACCCAAAATTGCTCAATTAGGTTCAGCCACAACAAGTCATGCAACCACAATTCATACCACTACAAATGCTGCACATAGATCTAAAAACAGCAGCATTGGAGCAAATATTAACAGCCAGCCGAAAACATAAAACACAAGCAGCTGGAAAGCCAGCAGTGTGGGCAGCCATATTTCCAAGCACATGAACAGTTTGCAGAAACCGAACAGAGCCAAGACATAAACTCACAATATGAATGTTAGCAGCACTCACTTATCTTGCTGAAGGACAACAATCCCTGGCAGTTAACTTTAAGAAGAAACAATCTGGTTCCAAACTGCATAGACAGGACACTCCAGCTTAATGTAGATGCAGATAGTGTGTATCCCACAACACCTGTATCACACCTCCAAAAAGCTGTAATGAAGCAAAATAATGGGACTGTTTAATATGCAAAGTTATTTACCTAATGCTACACAAGAAACATTTTAACATGGCAAAACAGTGGGTGGAGCATGGACAGTTTAAAAGGGCCACCTTGTTGTAAAAGGGTGCACTTGATGTAACATGTATAACAGAATAACATATTGTGTGAGTGTATGAGCCATTCCCGTATATCCGATGTCTGGACTAAATTATTCAAGTCAATTTTAATTCATCATAAGAGCCTTGATTCAGATAAAGGAAAAACTCCCGCCCAAAAAAACTTTGAATGAAAAAAAAGGGAAGAATCCTTGGGGAGAGGGATCCCTCTTCCAGGACTGACAACTATTGGGCTGCAATTTACTATTATTATTTCCATCATCAAATAATCTGCAGATCATTTTCTAGATATATCGATGAATTATTTGGTCCAATAAATGTCAGAAAATAAGAGGGAAATGTCCATCCCTTTTCTCACAGTCCAAGGTGATGTCTTTAAATGTCTTGTTTTGTCCAAAACCCAAAAGGTATTCAGTTTACTATAATATAAAACTGAGAAAAAAACAGTAAATCTCCATATTTGAGAGGCGGAAAACAGCATTTTCTGCCATTTTTGCATGACAAATTACTTTAATGATTATTCGATTAACAACATAGTTGCCCATTATTTTTCTGTTGATCAAGATAAGTCGACTTATCGTTGCAGCACTGGTCAATTTTATTTAAATCACACATTTATCTCAAAGGGCTTTACATGCAATAGCCTAGATGTTGTGTGTACGTCACATAGATTAACGTGAAATTACAGTAAGGACAAGGGTGAGACAATTACAACTAGATTGTAAATGAAGATATGTAGCTAGGCTTCTTCAATTGTATTTTTTTACTTAATTTAGTTAACATAATGTGTAAAAACACACAAAAACTAAATAAAACATAATGAGTCCTAATATAAAACAGAATATATAGCTATAGCTAGTTGCTCTCAAGCCCCACGTCATGTCAAGCAGCTGTGTAACTCTCTTGCATTGTGTCACGAGGCTCGAACAACCGGCCATTAACTCTAATAATAAATAAAAAAAATGATGTCTAACACAGTCAACTTAGTGGTAACTTGCTCCAAATAATATTTTTTTTAAATTTGGTTATAATGTTAACGTCAGCTTACTGCTAGTTAGCGAACTACATCACGGAAACCTTTTATGGAGCTAACGTGAGGTGACCTCCATGGAAGTGACTCATTAAAACAATCAAGCTAGCAAAGTCACCGATATCAGGAGCTCAAATTACTCAGCAACAAATTACACACGGCCAATGAAATAGTCACAGAAACATATACTGTGAAAGGTGGGAGCTTATGAAAATACACGTTTACCAACAAAAACAAACTTTTACGAAGATAATTAACAGGTTGACCTACCGAGGAGACAGGTGACATCAGACTGGTAATGCATTTCGGGGTACACCCTCTCAGGTTTGCAGGGGGCGCTCATGTGACAGACCAGTTCCAGAGGGAAATAAATATTAAATTAACGAAAAATAAAATAGTAAATAATGCAATGATACAACATATCATTGACAAATAGATTAGTGTAGTAGTGATGAAAGTAGAATAATCAGCTCTGCTACACATACCATAATAATAACATGGGTATGTGTAAAAAAAAAAAAGACAAAATAAATTAATAATTGCTATTCCTCTTAAGCACGACTTCTTAAAGTCCAGTTTCCCCCTTACATTTACCCTTAAACAGCTTCACAGTTTGAAAATTCATCTTATTTCACACAATCTGACATTTTTACATATATAGCCTACTCTATAAGCTTGTATCAGCTCTCAAATTAATCTATTACAGTATTTAAACCCATGGCTCCCGTGTTTTTTATGGCTGCCTCATTCAGCCAAATGGAAATACTTTAGAGATCAACATTTAAAAAATAAAAAAAAAATCCAAACTTTTAGATCTCCACTAGAATCTAAAATAAGAGTTATGTGGATTTAAACTATGTCTGGCTGCACAGCAAGTTTGTAATGCCTGGCCCATCGGTAAGTCATGGAAGGCTGAAGTAAAAATGCAGGTAATAAAATCTAGAAAAGGTGATGAAAAAGTTCTTTTGTGGAGTTTGACTTGCTGGCAAACACACTTTAAAACTCTGACAATAAATAAGAGTTTTGTTGTTGTGAGACAAATGTTAACGCCAATTGCTGAGCGGGTCTGAGAGCCCTTCTCAATCCTTAAAAATCACACAGCTGTGAGGCACACAATTACATTCAGTCAAGAATCCAAACAAAGAAGCCTTGAAGGCTAGAATCCCCTCAACAATGATTAATCTTGTGATGTTTGTAATATTGCAGCTCACATCTAGCGACCTCAACATCGTACTTAATTGGATAAAAACAAACATACTTGTGCTTAATGCATCAAAAACAGTCTGAAGGATATTTGCCTCTAAACATAAATTAGCACATGGGCCTAAACTGAATCTTGAAATTGCAGGTCAATCCATAAAACAATTAAATAAAGTTAAGCTTCTAGGACTACGGCTTTATAGTGCATTGTCGTGGTGCGATCACATTAACTATATGGTTTATAAGATGGGCAGAGTGGTTGCCACCACAAGGAAATGCTGACCATGTCTACCCTCTTTGTTTGCTAAGGCAAATTGTTTGCTCTTTAGTTCTCGGTCACTTATTATTGCTCAGTAATCTGGTCAAAGCAGTTAGACTTATTCTGAGGTGCAATTCTAGGTCCGATGTTGTTAAAATGCATGAACGTCTTAAATGGCTGAGTGTTGAAAAAAGACTATTAGCCAATGTGCTTAGTTTGTTGCACTCTGTTAATCAAACTCAAACAACATCATTTATTTATGATAACATAACTTACAGTTCAGATATCCACACTTATTTAACAAGATGAGCCAGTAAAGGGCAGATGATTGTGCCTTTACCAAAATCCAATTCAAGTTCTTTGTGGAATAATATCCCAAGTAACATTCGTTTCATCACAGGAAAAATACATTTTAAAAAGAAAGTTAAATCTTACCTTCACTTAAATTATTTATCATGAGGTTTTAGTTTTTTAGCTTTTTAATCTTATTTGTTTGGTTTAAACTATTTGATTTTAGTCTTTGTATATGTGAGCTACCTTAATGTTAAACATGTAATATACTGTAATATATCATTTTGTTTACAAGATATTTCTCTATTTTGTTTGGTTCGTTATTGTTTTATTTTATTTAATTTTAATTATCTTTGGAATCTTTTTTGTTATTTAGTTCTGTAAGCAGATGTTGTATTAATTTTCCTTTCTTTATTTTTTTTTTTCGTTTTTGTATATGTCATGAAATGTTTTAATATTGTCTGATTAAATGTTGTTTTGGACCCCAGGAAGACTAGCTAGTCGTCTAGGCGTCAGCTAATGGGGATCCTTAGAATAAATACAAATACAAATACAAATATAGTGCTTGATTCAACATCACTGCCATTTGACACACATTGTCACATGGCTCACATTTTAAAAGAAAAGAGTTCACCAGCACCAAACACCTGACAGCAACAATTCACCTCACATGAATACTAAAAGTCATCTAGAACCAAAACTGCACTAATGTAATCAGTGATCCGTGCAGCTGTGAAAACCATGTCTCTGCTTCTCATGCCTTGGGCTCTTGTGTGTTTCCAGGTAGAACTAGAGACAAATAGGGATATAAGAGTCCAGCGATGAGAGGCATTTATGTATTCTGCACTCCTGTCTGAGACCTGCAGAATTGATGGGAAGGCTGGCTGATTGCAGAGCAGATGATAAATGATTCTACACATGCTGATAAAATATCACCAAAATATCCACAGCCAGTGCTATTGTGTTACTGGACTGTGTGCTTCTGGGGATATTAAGGCCATTTTGAAAATATACAGCTGTATTTGGAGCTGTCTGGGACTCTTGGAAAATAAAACTTTTAATCTTGATTACTTTTTCCACATTTGCAGCCAAGATAAAGCTCAAATCCGGGACAATGTCCTGCTGTGAAATCCATATTTATAACTACCTCCATTTTGTTACCATACAGTAAAATAATTTAAGGGAATAGTTTGGATGTTTTAAAGTGGGGTAGTATGAGGTACTTAATCCATAGTCAGTGTATTAATAGATGGCAGACGGCACAACCCCAGTTTGGAGAAGCAGGCAGGAGTACCGACATGAAAGCTAAGCAATGTTCTGCTGTGGACGGGGAAGCAGCTAAACGGATTTTAGACACCTTAAAAAAAAAATCAATTTCAGTTTAAGTGAACGCTATATTTAGAATATTTTCAGTGCTTACCTTGGTGTCAGACAGCCCTTTCCGACGGGGACCTGAAGCCGTTATTTCTGCTCTCTTCTAAGCCACCAGATTTCATTGAAATATATTAAAAAAGTAATTTTACCTCGCAGAACACAGGAGTTGCTGGTCTACCGCTGCCTCAGTCGGTTAGTATGTTTGTGTTATTGTTTGACTTTGGTGATCTGAAGGTGATCGGAACTAACAAAAACTAAGAAACAAACTAACCAGCAACTCCCATGTTCTGGGAGGTAAAATAAAAAATGTTTAGAGCATAGATAACGGCAGTTATCAGTTCCCTGTTGGAAAGGGCTGTCTGCCGCAAGGTGAAGCAGTGAAAATATTCTAATATAGCACACACTTAAACTGATATAGATTTCTTTAGGTGGGCCTTTTTTTAGGTGTTTAAAATTTGTTAAGCTGCTGCCCCCGTCCACAGCAGTACATTGCTTAGCTTCCATGTTGATACTCCTGCCTGCTTCTCCAAACCGGGGGTGTGTCGACCCCCATCTACTGTAGCTAATACACTAATACACAATATTTCAGTTATTACTGCGCATTTGTTAATAATTGTGTCTGCAACTTTGTTGTTCCTACAGTAACCTCAACAATATGAACACTAGCATGGTTCATTGGATACTCAGAAAGACTATGTAGTTAAGTAGATTTCTATGTAATATATTTCCTGCCATCCATTCTTTTCCAAGGAAAAGCTGAATTTGAAGGTCTTTCTGGGTTAAATGCTCTGTGTAGCTCCATCTCAGCATGGTGCACTTAACAACTGGAGCGTTTCAATGATATGCGATGAGCACTTTTCACTGAAGTCTCGTATCATATAGCAACATGACCCATAATTGGACAAAGAGAGATTAATGCCACAAGCACTTAGTAAGTGTGAGAACTGACTGAGCTGAATGAACTAATTTGTAGAACCCTAAAGTAAATCTCTGTAGATGAATATATTAACTCTTTCACTATGCTCACTGACCAGACCAATCTTCATTCGTTTCACAGAATAATTAAGGACAAATTCTGTGATCTGTGTGCTTTGTAGTGTGACAAATTCATTACCTCTCACTCCTCTTTGAAATGTATATACTGTATGTATGAATTCACAGAAGGTGGGCATACAAAGATGAGCCATGCAAAACAATCCATTTCCCAATTTTACCACGTAAATACTGGACAAGATTATATCTAGAGTCAGGGAAGAGTTTATGAATATGATTTCACTCTTGATTCCCTCAGCATATTATAGCATAAAATATTGAAATGAGATAAAGTCAGAGGTACATCTTGAGTTGCTGATGTGCATCTGTAATCAGAATGTAAGCGAAATGCCTCAGGCATTCACGTTGGGAGGTTTTTAAAAAGATGGAGTCTAACGTCCCATTAAATGAACAATTCATTTTTCCTGCTGCTATCCTGAAAAGGGTTGAATTATTGCCATCTGTGTCATTAGCTGAGATGAACTACAAGAAAAACAATGTTGGCTGGGGATGACAAAACACAGCAGACCCCACCACATACCTGATCAACTGACAGAGCACAAAGGTCACACTGTCAAGTCCTTTTGTGTTGTTGGATTGGACCACTGAGTATCAAACTGGGGAATGAGGGTTGTACTCACAGATGCAAGAATCAATTGATCGTATCTAGAATGAGAGAAATATGAGAGAAACTCTCTTCACGTGATCAGTAGGATGAGCGGTGCTTGCTGCAAGACGGACTCAGAGCACAGTGCAGAGAGGGTGTGACCCAAAACCCAATCGGCACAGTGACAGTTAGTGTAGTGGTTTTCCACTTCATTTCAATACAGCACACAAAACCATACATGCCACTTTTGCCAACTTGAATCAACGAAAATGACATCTCTTAAATCGGAAAAATTATTTGATCATCATCACAAATGTTAAGTTAACTGCTCAGGCTGTTCTCATTTAACCTTGCATGGCAGCTCTCGCGATATCACAAGATAACGCAAGAATCGCTGGTTCACAAATCACATGAAATCCATCTAGTCAAGCTTGAAGTAATGCGTTTGCGTCCGGACAGGGGACCGAACTAATCAGTGTCCTGTGAAAAACTTCCGCCGTGTTTTAGGCGTATGTGACGGTCGTTCAAAACAACAATGGCAGACGACACAGACAGATGGTTTATCCAATCACCTGTCAGGTAGTGCTTGTCCTTTCCTAAACAGTTTCCAATAAAGTTGAAACTGTTGAAACTGGCTGAAGCTAAAAGTGCAAGCAGGGTGCAACAGCAGTGTCGAGGTTCAGAGGCTTCACTCTGTCTAAAATAACACAAGTATCCACACCGGCACAAAGTGATTCTGCTCCTTATCACGTGTAGAGTTAATAAAATAAGCAAGACTCACACCGAACATCTTAACCCTTGTGCCCTCCTCAAATTTATTAACATTGGACACCTTCGTGGCAAAAATGTACACACACACACACACACACACACACACACACACACACACACACACACACACACACACACACACAAAAACTTCTATTAAATCATCACACAATATTTGTTTCTGCTTTTTTTTCATACATTTCTTAACCAACTTCTAACTTGCTCAAAACTACCAAACATTCAATCATCTTCAGGATTTTAACCCTTTAAATGCAAGTTGAAGTATTTCATTATTTATTACAAAACAAAACACAAAAAAATGATTTTTTTTTCCATCTAATGAATAATATGGAGATGGGACTTTGGTGGTGATTAGAGTCTTGGATATGTCAAAGATAAGCAACAAAATTAATTTGATTGCATTAGTATTTTTTACGTAGTGCTAGATACTCCCTCTGGACACCTTCGTGGCAAAAATGTACATGTCCAAAAAACTGATATTAAATCATCATATATCAATATGTTTTTCTGCTTTTTTTTCATAAATCACTTAAACAACTTCTAACTTGCTCAAAACTACCAAACATTCAATAATTTTCAGGATTTTAACACTTTAAATGCCAGTTTAATTCTTTGAAGTAATTTTATTAATGAAAAACCCAACAGAACATTAATTATTTTCCATAAAATAAATCGTAGAAGCTTTGGTGGTGATTAGAGTCTTGGATATGTCAAAGATTATCAACAAAACTGATTTGATTGCATTAGTATTTTGTATGTAGTGCCAGATACTCCCTCTGGACACCTTCATGGACAAAAATGCCTCATTGACTTCCATTAAAACCACATGTTTTTATCTCACTGCTTTTACAGTATAAAACCATGCATTCTTTAATGTCAGCATTTCATTTTGAACAAAAGTGATGGTGATATTTGACATTTGTACTGTATTCCACCATTTTCCCTTTGTAGGCATGACATTATTGTTTATTATTGTATTGTTTGGTAGTTTTGAGCAAGTTAGAAGTTGTTTAAGTGATTTATGAAAAAAAAGCAGAAAGAAATATTGATATATGTTGATTTAATATCAGTTCTTTTGGACATTTTTGCCACGAAGGTGTCCAGAGGGTGCAAAATGAATCATTCAAGTATAAAAAACATGTAAGAGTGAAAAACACCGGATTTAAAAATGTTGACCAAAAAGAAAGGTTCTGACAAAATGTCATGACATAAGCAGTAACACACACAAAAATTATCACAAAATGAAAAAAAAAAAAGTACAAAAATGCCCGAAGAGGGCATGAGGGTTAAGAAAGATGCAAGAAGAAGAAGTGAATTCAATGTTTGTAGTTCAGCAGCTCCATGTCATACTGTAAATACCAGATTAGCTTCTACTCCATGTACAGTAATTCCTCTACTTTACCCTTCACTTTGTCTCCGAGACCCCTCTGCTTAACCCACAGAAAATGTGTTAGTGATGTGTTTAATCAAACCACCTGGATGGGTTAGAGTTGGCAGAGAGCCAGACTTTACTCTCTCTCTCTCTCTCTCTCTCACACACTCACACTCACACACACACACACACACACACACACACACACACACACACACACACACACACACACACACACACACACACACACACACACACACACACACACACACACATAGTGACCCATGGAGGCCTTTCTCATTAGCTCAGTCTTGATGTGTGGACTCGGGCTGACCAGCTGAGCAAGTTTCTTCAGAAACCAAGGCCTGCTGTTAGTTTGATAAATCCTTGAACTCCCCTTCCACTGCAGGGATGACAGCTCTGCAGCGCATACAGTCCTTGCAGCCAGTAATGTTGGGCTCCACATAGTCAATATCAACGATGTTCCACTTCCGGGATTGCTCCGTTGCCACCGGAAAATGGCTCCACATGCACCTTTGCACAGAGACCAATGCAGACCTTTGCCGACATGGGCAAATAAAGCTACGTTTACCTCCCGCTGACCTCCACGGCTGCATGGATGTGAAAAGAATAATTGCGTCACAGAAAGATGTCATGCTGTGTTTTAGATTTTTTGATACACATATAGTTGTTTTATGTAATCCAATGCTAAATGGACCAGTGATTATCAGGACATGGAAATAGAAATGACCTAATTAATTTTATGTATTTGTGTCACAGGAATTGGTTCTGTCCAGATGGGTATATCGGACATTATTAGGCATTACCAGGTTTGGAGGACATTTTTCAGAATGGACATTCAGACATGCTGTCACAACAACAACAAAGCACAAGTGTAACCAATAATGCCATTTAATAATGGCTGCATTCCATTAAGGTATGCCCTTGTATTTTGCAAATTAAATTATAAAAGATTTACAAGATATTTTACAATATGATAACTTTGCAAGGTAACCAGTGGGACTGCATAAAAACAGAACACATTTGCATACCGTAATACATGTCATGAATGAATTCAAATGTGTGTTGCATCATATCAATCAACATAAATGCCCTTCATTTATGTTATTTATAAACGTGTCCTGACTGAGTGAATGAAATAAAGCTGTTCCAGTTCTTAGAGGACAGATCCATAAGCCTGGTGGTTCCAGTCTGCTGGCGTTTGGCCAGTCCGCCTGGTCCACAGGGCTCCAGCATTACATTGTATTTGCAGGCAGATGCCTTGGCATCTGGACCCAGGGTTAGTAAGCAACCATCAGCGTGTGCTGGCGCTGAGAGAAACTCTCTCTGTGCAGGCCAGCACACAGGGCCAGGAGCCCTCGGTGGAGCAGATTGTTGGCCATAATGGAGCCTGATTTCCATCACGCATTATCCAAGGCCTGCAGATAAGTCAGGATCCCACAGGGGCCTTCCTCTGAACTGAACTCTCAGGAAAAGATGGTGGGCCACATGTAAGGATCTGTGGTGCCAGGCCAGGACAGCATGGGAATGAGATGATGTAAACAGAAATAGTGCTGGTAACTTCAACACATATAGTGGCATGCTGCTGTATGTTGGGCTCAGATAATGTAGTCATTTTGAGAAGTTGAGAAGAAGAAGTTGTCAAGCGTGGAATTAGTTGTTGAGAGTTTTGATTGACAGCCGGTCACAACTTTTGTTGAGCCATTAAATTGAATTAACAAAAAAGGATGTGACATTGTGTGTTTGACTGTAAATAATCAGTAATATACAGGGAAATATATTCAACTGCATGACCTGACAGATTCATAAATCACAGCCAGTGCAAAAAATAAAAAACAAAGTAAATGCAAAAAAGCAGTTTTTTTCCCCGGAAGTATCTGTGACTGATATAATACCTTGGTCTGCTTACATTGGATCCTATATAAGAGCTGATGATGATATTGGACAATTCTGCATTACAATGTTTTTTATGTTTAATGTTCAATGGCAACAATTTAAAACTATTAACAACTTACTTTACTGTTAAAGTTAGGTGAAATCATGTTTATGGCAAAATAACTAAGGTACGGGCAAGTTCAGGCAACTAAAAGAAAGTCAGATAAAAGACAGAAAGCTCCAAATAAAATGTAATGCAACAGAGTGACGGGATCAGAGCTTTTTATTGAGAGCTATCAATACACCAAGGTGGAGTTTTTTTTTTGATCCAGTGCATGGTAAAGGATAGAGAAACAGTGTGGTTACCAGTGTTGTAATTGAGTCACCAACTGTCGACTTTGAGTCAAGACTCAAGTCCCCAGTGTTCGAGTCCAAGTCCAAGTCACCAAAGAAGAGTCTGAGTCGAGTCCGAGTCAAGTCACGAGTCCAGAGAATAGCGACTCAAATCGGAATAGAGTCCGAGTCCAGGACTGGAGTACTCCATTACTGCCTATTACACATAAAAGTAGTCAGAAACTACATCCAACTTCCAAGTCCTAGACTTGAATCCGGGTCTAGGACTCGAGTACTCCATCACTGGTGGTTACACATTAACTGTTATGTCTGTTAATGTCTCCAGTTCCCACATCAAATTCAGATGCACTATATGTTGATCCACCACCCCAACCTCAACACTTTTCTCTGCTGCTGTGGGTACTCTCCTGCACTGGCTCTTAACGTTGGCAATGTGTGTGAAACACGAGGTGCAGAATCGTTCACTATGAACATAATTCCTCAGGATACTGGGCTGAATCTAACAGGGCTTCTTCATCTGGAGCTGGTTCACCTTGCAATGATCTGCAGTCAGTACTTTAGAATAGCTTTTTACTTTAGATTTTGTTTCTAAAGCATTTAATCATTTAGAATTATATCAGCTCTGCAGCCTCCATCACAACATCACGGTGTCATGTTTTCTCTTTTTTTTTACCAATGCTTTTAATGCTTAATGAATCCTGTCCTTGTTTATAATGTATTCTTTTTTGTTTAGTTGTTTTGTACAGTACTTTTATGGCAAGTTATGGGACAAATACATAAAGTATAAATTAATTCCTAATATAAAACAGCTCATATACTGTATACAAATGCCTTTTGCCTTGGGTACAAAATTGTCATAATTGACCTGTTTGCCCTGGTATGTGACACGTGATAATTTGATAGCACACGTGACCATATGGCCTTTACCTCTAAAATCCAAGGCAGGCTAACATTCCCCTTTTAATCATTTACTTTCTCCAGCAACATTTTGCCATCTGGCCCAGACATTCAAACCAGTGACCTGCTGTTCACACGCACTTCTCCACACTGTGACGGCGGTGATGATACCATCAGCTCCATCATGCAAATGAAATGACTGTAACGCTTTTAAACTCTTTGATGTGACAGCTGAGAACAGAGTGGAGGAAAGTTGTGATTTAAAGTGCACTCTTTTCAAGTACCCATCTTTGTGAGAGTTTGTTTGTGATGTCAAGTGTACCTAGATCATCTCAAGAAATACACCATAAAAGCCTCTGGTATGGAATAAACTATCAGAATGTAAATTTGAACAAAAGTCACACGATCCTGCTTTTGTTCCCGAGCTGACTTACTAACCTTGATGACTATTTATTCTCCATTAAAGTGACGTGTCATTAATTAAGCCGCAGTTCGATCAATTAACACTAAAGGCAGTGACTCAAAACCATTTGAAAACACAATTGATTTTATGACCTCCTCCCTCCTCCTTTAAGCCATATTCATGTCACTAATGTCATGCCAGTTACCTGCTCTGCAGCGCCCAAGCATGCATTTAAATTAATGCATTCGTATCAGTGGTGTCCTACAGAAACCTTGGATTTTCCTCTTCATTACACCTAGAGTAACACACACTCAAAACATGTAAGATAGCAAGAATGCTGGCATTTGTGGCAAAGGCAACATATTTTATTACATTTCTGCCTTTATTTATGGAAATAAATGCCTTCTGATAACAGGCATCTCATTCACACTTACACACACACACCGGCTGGTATCACCCTGTTTTCCTGAGTCTCACGCTAGTCCACAAAGCAGCTCTATAACTGAATTCTCGGGACATCCACACATTGAATAAATTGCCTCACA
Organism: Zingel zingel; assembly: GCA_023566125.1. Lineage (NCBI taxonomy): Eukaryota > Metazoa > Chordata > Actinopteri > Perciformes > Percidae > Zingel > Zingel zingel. Next base: position 24,927,912 of record CM042325.1, read on the forward strand.
CTACATAAATTTTCCCAGATGCTGAGAGTCACTTTGAGAATATGCGTGGAGGTTGTGGTGGGGTGGTGTGAGGGTGAAAGTGTGGATGAGAATAAGAAGAAGATAGAATGCAAAAGGAAGAAGACATAAAGAAGGTCCTATACTTTACCCCCAAACTGCTCCATTGACAACATTCAACTTTCCCAAAACTGGACGCAAGTGTGCTATATCTTATTTTGAAATAAATACTAAATTACATCACAGTTATTAAATATTTGACAATAATAAGTTAGAACTAAATGGTTCTCTGAAGGATGATACTAATACTGATATTCTTTGGATATTAAAACTCACATTTAAGCCCAGAGGTTACAAATACTTCAGGTTAAATGCAGATCAGATGCAACCAGTGAATAAGGTATACAATAAATATGTAATCAATCAAACTGTGTCATTTATTTTACATCAGAGCTGGACTGACATATCAATACATCAGAATAAGGCTGACTGCAGCATATCTACAGCAGTGTGTCTGGTATGTTTGAGATTGTTTTGTACTATGTGGATGATTGATTTTTTTAATCATTGCTAACTACACAGACTTTAAAACACGTCAGCATAAACATGCTTTTAGAGAAAATGCATGTGTTTGGAAAAGACTGGGATTATACTGCATGAGTTGTGCGTTTGTAAAGGGATGTCTTGGTATACTTTGGCTGTTCAGGAAATAATGTATTGCACATTACAGCATGGCATCATCAGACTGTCACAGCCGTCTCAGCCTTCGTGTTTTCTGAAGTCCATGGAGTAGCACAGTGGCTGAACCACTGAGAGAGACGACGTAATTGCGACGTGAGCAACCTGTCTGAAAGTTGTAAGTCTTCTGGTAGCTGTGCCAAGAGAAATCTCAATCATTCCGAATATTGCAGAGACGGAGAGCGTAGGTATATGTAAGGAGATAACATGGACACAGGCTAATTATTGCTAACTAAAATGCTAGTTAACATTAGTAATTAAACAGCTAATGTAAGTCGAAACTGCCTGCAAGCTTCTCCTGTACTGTACGGTAATTCCTCTACTATGCGACAGTAAGTTGCGTGGTTATGACATAATTGTTAGCCTATTTTTATAAAAACGTCTGCTACGGAGCCATAATGTGAGGTACAAGGTAATGGAGCCTTTTATACATTGTCGTGTTTTTTTAGAAATAAACAATGGACAAATAGAGTCTTTAAACGCTTCAGATGTAAAGTTATTCGCTGTCAAAGTGACGTCAAAATCATGGCCGTAAATCTGATCTAACAGTAGGGGGGGGGGACAATAAACATAAAATTTCTGAAGAGCAATTTTTGAAGGGGACACAAATAATACAGCCTACTACTACATTCCTGTCACTACCCGATGTGACTGTGAGTCGAGTGCAGATCCTCCTAACGTACAGCATGCAGTGGACCAAACCACTGTGAGGCAAGGGAGGGGGGGACTCAAAATGTTTCTAAACTTAAAAAGCATTTTTGGGGGGTTTGTATTGTTTTACTACTTACACAGATATTTTAAGTATACACCATTATGTTATTTACAATACACAGCATTATTTTAATCATATTTCTAGGGGGGGACAACCCTGAGAAGGGGGGGGGGGGGGGTCCTGACCCCCCCGAGATTTACGCCCTTGGTCAAAATGAATGGCAGTCAACGGAATGCTAGTGGCGGGTGAGTGCTTGTTAACATCAAAATGGCGCCATAGGAGGTACGCGTTGCGAGGAGAAGCTTACCCCCTTGGGCTGAACCAGGGGTTGATGCACAGACTGTATAAGTGAAGCCAAAACATCTTGAACATCTTGACCCCTGGTGGCTGGTTGCAGTATAGGTCATAAATCCCATCCCCTCCATGTTAGCTGATGGACCAAACCAAAAAATCAAAGTACACCTCAAATACATTTTTCCTGAAGATGGTTACTGACATTTAGGTAGTTTGTGCAAGTGTTCCTTTTTCTGATAAGTTTGGTTTTAATAAGGTATTTAATTCTATAAAAACGGGGTGAAACGTCATGATTGACAGCTGTTATTGACTCGCGACTGGTAGGGTGGGTGTATGGGTGGGACTTCAATACAGCGGTTCCATCACCCGATCACTACTGGGCAGACTCTGGCTCCAACATTACAAGATGGCAGTTCCCATATCCGGCATATTTTGTTTTCACTTTTGTACAGTGGATGGAAGTAAAGATGCATTGCCCATCTTTTTTAGTCTGAACACACCAACTGAAGCCAGGCTTAAAGGAAAGCCATAGTGAAAAGTACCAGATATACTATAGACACTGTATATCTACTAATTAACCGTCACAGTTAAGATTTCACCAGTACTGACAATGTTGGCTTTTTGTTAAAAAATGGACATTTGCTAATCAGTGTCATCCACCTCCAATGTCATCTGGTATCACCCTTCTAAATCCCATATTGCTCATATGCCTCCTCTCATCACGTGCTTAATCATCTGGCGTTGCATGTCTTTGGTTATGGTTGGTGCAAGGGCAATGGGAATGCTTTAATGGGGTCCTCTGTTCCTCCTCCATTTCATTTGCCATGTCTATGAGATTAGAGAAAGACATGAAATGATGACAGGCTGGATCATTTTGGAGAACTATTCCCTTTCTGGTAATGAGACAGAGCCAAGTTCAAGATTGAGTTATATATATATATATATATATATATATATATATATATATATATATATATATTCCGTTTCCCATCCACTTATTCACTTTTTTTTCCAGATTTCATTTGTAATAAAATTGTTGAGACAGTGTTTGTATGCACACTGGATAGCCAAGTATCAAGGTAGATCAAGGTAAAATGAATAAAAGCTTAATGTTCCCCAAAGAAACATTGTCATACATACAATGTCAACATGTTTGTCCATTTGTCCCTCACTTGTTTCTAAATAAATGGCTGTACAGAATGACTTCACTGATCTATTAATCAATGATCTGAGCGGACTGAACCGTACGAGACACTTCCTTTATTTGTAAAATGATGATGAGGGCAGCTTTGACATGAAAGGTTGTGTTCCCCATACATTGCAGGTTTGACCGGCATGATAAATCTTAGTTTGGAAATCAATGAGAACCCCCCACGTCTTAAATGACCACTGAGATGCCCTTCAGCAATTCTCTTTAAACCTAGCTGCTGTTCTGTGGCAAGTGGTATTCCATTTTTGTTCTTTTTAAAAGCCTAAACTCAACCAGGATATGATGAGAGTTTAAAAGACAATTTCACTGTCATATTTGCTCAAACGTACGCACCACATGCCCCTCTGGTCATCCCAAGTGCCCTTCTCGTTGATCTAAATGCTTAAGTGCTTTGCGAATTAGTTTAAATTATTCTTCGGGTCAACCCAACACCCCCATCGTTGGTTCAGCTGTCCATGTGGTAAGCCCGAGAGCCTTTTGACTCAATCCAAATGCACCTATGGTTGGCCAAAGTGCACTTCTTGTTGGTTTAAATGCCCAAGTGCTCTTCAAGTATAGGTCTAAATGACCTGGTCTACATAAGTGCCTCTCTACTCAATCCAAATGCTGTGATTGGTCAAAGCACCCTTCTGTAGGGTTTTTCCATGCACATATGCTAGCTTGGCTCGGTTCTACTCGGCTTGGCACGTCAGCCACACACGGCCGGGATTTGCATTTCCTTTACAGCAGAGCCACGCGCTTGAAGGTGTGTCTTTAGTGCCGGTGAGTCAGTGACACAGTCATAGTGCTACATGTAAAGTTCGAACATAGCTAAATCTGTCCTTTTCAGCGGATATCTTCGTACAACAAGACTGAGCTAGCAAGGCAGTTTTGTGTTTATATGTTTGGTATTTATTCAGTTTTGGCAACCCCACAATCTCTACAAAGCATGCGGCCAGAGCTGAGGTCTGTAACACTGTAGAAAAGCACACCCTCTCGTGTAATATTTCTAACCCTAACAAACAGGGAAGCAGGATAGAAACTTAACTTCAAACCACAGAGATTCAGGAGTATAGCTACAAAAGTACTGAGCGCACAGATACTTTTAAAAACGTCTATCTCTCTGGTCTCCTGTAAAGACATAAGTTGAGTCTCGCAACATTTGAAGCGGTGGGTCATTGGGGGTTGTTTGCGGTCGGCAAAATGTCACTGCAGCCCACTTGAAGACGGGTCTGGCGAGTTTTGGACCTTCTCTGAGAAGGCTCGTCATGCTTTAACTAGTAATGGAAACCCAAATCAGCAAAGCCTGGTTTGGCTCGGCATGGCCAAAAGTCCCGATGAAAAGTGCCCAACTTCTAGTTAGGGTTGGGTACTGAACCCGGTACTTTTACCAGTACCGACCGAATCACGTCGGTACTACCAAGTACTGGTTCACGTAAAACGGTGCCTAATTTCGGTATCTGAGAGTAAGCGCGAGCTGATCTGTCCTCTCTGCATGTTGACACAGAGCAGAGGTCCACACACGCGCGTGCAGAGGAGCAGACGGAGCACACTACGTCGGCTCTGCAGTTTTGTTGAAGTCACAGTGAGTCATGGCAATGCCGATAAAGCGGTTTCAAGTGTGGTTACAGATTTTCAAAACTTCACGCAGACAGCGTTTGCTGCGATATGATATTAATGGATTTTTTATTTTTGCAATTTTATGCGATGAAATTGTGGGAACTTGCAAAAACTGCGGTGTCATCATGGCTTCATCGCGGGGTTTGCAGTTTTTCGATGATGTTCACGTCACGTAATTACGTCACTTCATAACGTTCCCATGGCAACAGTGGAAAATGGCTGCTCTTCTGTGTAGTAAACGCAACATTTTTCAACTTTCTGCTAAGATATACGCGACTTTTTTGCAACAAAAATGCGGGGTTTATGAAATCATGCAAGCCCCGCATATTTTGCGCGGAAATCGGCAATTTATGCAGCGAAAGTGCAGCATATTTGAAAAAATGCGGCCCCCGCATAAATATGCGGACTTTGACTGATTATGCATTGAATTATCCTATCGCATAATCACATTTTTCTGGAGGGACTGCACAAAGGTGTTTTCTGTGCCCTGGGGACTGACTGACAGGCTGAGGTTGCAAGGCAAGGCTTTATTTCTACAGCACCTTTCAGCAACAAGGCAATATTATTTTTGTTTTTGTTTAATTTCTGTCAGTGTAAAATATTCTAAAAAAAATAACAATGTTCTAAGTAAATAGGTTTGGAATTATTTTTACAACTGAAATATTTTTAATAAATTACAGAGGGAAAGTACTGAAAAAAGTACCGTTGGGTACCAGAACCGAATTCCAGGTACCGGTATCGGTAGTGGTATTGGTTCAGATGAGAAAGGTACCCAACCCTACTTCTAGTTGATCTAAATGCCCCTCTGTCAGCACTGCTGCCCTGTTAGTCCGTTAGAGCGTCCTTGTGGTTGTGTAAGATTGGCAGTTGGCCCAAGCATCACTCTTGTCAATTAAAATGCCCCTATAGTCGTAATAAGTGTCCATTTTGTCAGCCCAAGTGTCCTTTGAGTTGGTTTTAATGACATTTTAGTCAACTAAAGTGCCTCTCTAGTCTGTGCAGATGCCCCTGTGATCAGCAAAAGTTCCCTTCTGGTCAGTCCAATGCCCAACTTTTAGGTAGTCCAAATGCCCCTTCGGTTGGCACTACTGCCCTTCTAGTTGGAGCGGTTTCAGACGGCCCTGTAGTCAAACACCCTTCTCGTCAGTTAAGATGCCACTCTGGTCAGCTCAAGTGCCCATGAGGTACTTCCCCTTCCCCTCCTCTCTCTGTGCACATCACTATCAAACTGACACTGGGCAGATCACAGGTGTGACTGTGTGTAACTGTTTGAGTTTAAGACAGGGTGTTTGTTGAAAAAAGGGGCACTCATCCTCACCAAACCTTCCCTGGATAAATAAAGCGTAAAGAAAATCAACAGCCGTTTCAATGGATATCAATCAGCTGTTGTATATCAACATCATAAACCTCTCCAAATCATCTTCAAGGCCAGGAAATGTAGTTACAGTAGCAGTGTCATAAAGCATATCCTCAGCTCCCTCTCACTCCAGACAACGCCATCTATCAGATCCGCTTGATCCATGAATTGTTTTCTGCTCTGTAGTTAATGAGCCTGCAGTCTAGCAACAAGGAATCGACTCATCCTCATACTCTCCTATGGATTTCAGCATCACAGACATTACTGATGGTTGACTCCTGATCATTTTTGTTATTGATTTTCGTTACAAGGCCAAATGTGGCAGAGTAACAACGCAGGAGAAATTACCACATAAATCTGTTGTGATACATGCAGCATGCAGGAGGTTCTACTCTGTAAAATGTACTCAGTCTGCAGCACAGACAAACATCTGTGATTACGACAGTGAGTGTCATCCATTTCATGTTTGGAATTTGAGTGAAGTTTTTGTTCATTTTACTCATGTATCGTGAGCTTTAACACTTCAGTTCAGTGCTTTTGTCACGGTATTTGCATTTTTATATTGCATCTTAGTTGCTCTTTAAAGTTAATTTTCACTCCCAGTGTAGATAATTATACGCCCTAACTACAACTCAGGCACACTGCTCTTGCATGGCACCATCGTTTTATTTTATTTAACCAAGACAAACCTCTTTTTCAAGAGCATCCTGGCCAATACAGGCTGAGTGAGGAGCTACCAAAGAGTCAGGTCATTTTGCAACAGATTCCACGCAGAGAGAGCACAACAACGCCCGCTTTCCCCTATTCCTGGCTTTAATGCATTGCAACACATGCTACGTTTACACGTGGACGGCTATTTTCATAAATGGACTATTCAACCTCTCCGTTTTCAAAAAAAACATCGTGCACAGCTGTCAGTTTTCAGAAAAGTGTTTGTGTACATGTACCCGTGTATATTTGTATAAGAGCATGCCAAACCTGTAGGTGGCAGTGTAATGAGAAGCTCAAGCCCACGTTAGCCAATAAGAATCCCGAAAATAGCAACAGCAGCAACAAATCACTTCCTCTCTCTCTCTCTCTCTCTCGGCTGCCTAAACCTCTGTTTGTCTCAGTTTACATGCAAATGTGCAAACGAAGATTTCCAAAATCTCCACTCTGGCCGGAGGTTTTAGAAAGACTCGTTTTCCGAGGCAAATTCTCCGTTTGCGTGTAAACGAAGAGAAATGTCTCAGTTTTTCAAAATAACCATGTACGTGTAAACAGGACAAAAGTCACTCTGCAATATATTCTACCTTACTTAAATGTTTAGTTCTTGGTGAGATTGATTCTTCAGTTGTTTGTGTGTTGTTTCATCTGTGTGGTAGTGTTTGGGGCCTTTTTGAACAAATAATCACAGGACCTAAGGGCCCCAAAGACCCTAACTCAGGTACCAACTCCTGTTAGCATTTGCACTGTATCTGAAGAAATGTGAAGAGTGATAATAGATTCAAAAACTATGGTGTGGTTGACGATGTTTTCACTACATCTTGCAGATAAAATTAAATTTCCTTTCTCCTTTTATCTTGCCATTTTTTGAATTACGCAGATATCCAACTACATAACTGTATATGTAATTCCTATCAGATCTCTCTCTCACACACACACACGAGAAAAAAAAAGATCTACTCCTGCAAGGACAAACATTAATCTTCTCCTCTCACACATGGAAGGAAGGCAAGAAGAGCACTCATTTACATTCCATTACAATTAAAGAGCTTTACATTAAAATGTGTACAACTAAAAGCAACATGCATACAGAAAACTATCAAACAAGAAATACAAAAAAGGGACATGTAAGAGAGACACTCACAGGCACAAAAATAGGTTGTTTGAGTGGGAGAGGTAAGGAGTTGTGGGTTTACAGCTCTTCTCTCTGAAGTGGAAATTCCCCTGGAGGAAATCAGCAAGAAAGTAGAAACCATTTATGTGTTCACTCCTCCCTATTGCAAAGAAATTATCCTGTACAAACCCCCACATCCCTGGGAGCCGAGCTGCCTTGACCTTCACCACGCTCTACCTGTTGTAAAGCCTCTCAATTTGCAGCCCATTTTGCTTTTGATATAAAAGTGGAGCGAGCTCGAGCATTAGAGAATAACACACACTGACATATCCATGAATTCCAAATGAAAAACAAATTGACACAAGCAAAAAAACAGCATCCAGTTTACTTTACTGCACAACTTCAGAGGTAACAGGACATTTATAGGTTTAATGTTTCAAGTGCTCATATTATGCTTTTAGGCTTTTCCCCTTTCCTTTATTGTGTTATATCATTTTTTTTGTGCACATTATAGGTTTACAAAGTGAAAAAGTCACTTTGGGACCATCTTCAACAGAAAACACTGTTCACAAACAGCTCTACTGTAGTCCAGCCTTTACTTCCGTCACAAACGTGCGTCACTTTGTAACATGTTATAATGCTCGCCTAGCTGCTAGCGTGGCACGCCCTCATACTCTGCTTCTGACTGGCTAGTAGTCCTTACCTAGCTACTGCGCTTGTACGACTCCCAACAAAGATGGAACAAAAGTAAGATGCCTCAATCTGTAGCTAAAACAGAGAGCTCAACACACAGGGTGAAAAGAGGAGCTGCAGCAATGTGCAGTACAACAAAAATATGGTATTTTCTGAACATTAAACCATCTAAACCTATTCTGATATAACCTCTAAATACAATTATGAACCTGAAAATGAACATAATATCAGCACTTTAAAGGAAAGAATAAGTTCAACCTGAACGGCTTTCACACAAAGTCAAACAACTGATGTGCACAAATGTCAATTGCAAATTATTTTTCTTACCCACTCACTGGAAGAAGGTTTTTCCATTGACAATTTATTATTTGCAATTATACAAATATCATCTAGATGCTGATCTGTCCCAGTGGCGAGGCTTGTGCTTGTCACACCAAAAGACCTCTTAAAGAGAGAACATCTAAACAACAAACAGCAATTTAGACAATTACATTATGGCCACATGCTAACTAAGTTGTTTTCTCGGTTTGTGAATTAAAGTGACTGTGAAAGGCCATTAACAGTGTTTAAGGTGAACGCCCAAATTTGAACTTTGTACACAAGATCAATAAGACGTTATGGTTTCAGAGTGGGAGTTGATGTTAAAAGGTTCAAAGCATGTCTGGATCCATAGGATGACGGATGTATATTATAAATTAGTGTTTTTGTGGCAACGGGAATTACAGCAGTGCCTCCCCTGCTTATTCTTTATAAAATGAAGAGGATACCATTCTTGTGGTTCTCTGATGATGGTGTATTGGCATATTAAATAAAACTTAGACCTTAGTATTGAGATTTTTTTGAGTTTTTTCTCAATTCACAAAATTTAGCCTTGTATGGTATCACATGTTAATACGACAAAATCCTTTTTTCTTTTCATCAGTCAAATCCTAAAATTGAGTTTGTGGGCAGAGCACAGCTGCTGTCGTCTTGTCACTAATCTTGGGACTGAACTGGGCTTTAAGCCTAAAGTTACATTCATTAGACAATACAACTTTAGATGAGTGATCCAGAACAATACATTATTACAATACATTTATTACATTGTTGAATTCATTAAATTAAATGAGTCCTCACTTATTTGTCTCAAACATATCTTACCCATGGCATGTGATGCGCTGCTTCAGCACAACAAACACATTACTGGGACAACTACAGATAAACATTTAATATCCAGGAGGAATTCACATTATAGACACTACTGCTGACTATCCCTGTAACAATTTGGCCACAATTAAGCACATCGACCAAAGATGGGACCGACAGCAATATAGCCTACTAGGTTTCAACCACTGACTGTATAAAATCAACATTAGCAGCAGATGCTTTTACTTTGGAGGCCATTGGCCGTTGGACGAGACAAGTACGTCACTTCCTCTATCCGCATCAGTGGCTCTAGCAGTGTTTTTGCTAAGCTAGCCGGCTGATAAGTGCAGAAATTCTTAAATATGTCCGATTTAACCACTTTCAAAAACGAACTCACGCTCATCGTTTACAACCTGGCCAAGGCGGTGGTGACGGAGGTGGATAAAGTCTCTTTGAATGAACAA